>JAKWBJ010000023.1:867500-874186 GCA_023159175.1 Wohlfahrtia magnifica | reverse complement strand
TATTATTATTATTATTATTATTATTATTATTATTATTATTATTATTATTATTATTATTATTATTATTATTATTATTATTATTATTATTATTATTATTATTATTATTATTATTATTATTATTATTATTATTATTATTATTATTATTATTATTATTATTATTATTATTATTATTATTATTATTATTATTATTATTATTATTATTATTATTATTATTATTATTATTATTATTATTATTATTATTATTATTATTATTATTATTATTATTATTATTATTATTATTATTCTTTCGACAATCGAATAGCTCGGACGTGTTTTTTAGTAAGCGGAAGTATTGAGAGAAAAAAGAAATTATTATTAATAGGTAAATTGGTAATAGGTAACTTTATCTTTTCTCTGTTGTGAGTATATTAGATAAGGGGTGGATATGGACCCTATTCGCCCAAGCAATGGGCATATGAGACCACGGCCGCCTTTAATTGTTGATGCTACCCCGGTAGGGAGGTTGGCCGGGGTAATGGATGGAGGTGCAGGCAATATGGGCAAAGAAGATAAGGTAAACGCGGATGCTTTCAAGAAGAGTAATAAAGTTGCACGGTCTCCTCCTGGAACACCTCTGGGTATACCCACCGGAACTGCCAGCTACATTGGTCTACGACCAATAAGGGTCTTAGCTAGGGATGAGGAAACTGTTGTTACTACACAGGGTGACTCTGAGGGTCAAACGCAACCGCAGATGTCACCACGGGAAGAACTTATCTACAGGGCGAGAACAGCTGAGGAACAGGGTTTGCAGGAGTGCAGAGCAGTGCTTATTAGTATGAGGTCAGCCCTTACGAAGCAGAGAAATATCAGTATGGATATCAAAAAAGGTGTATCGGAACTTGATGAACTACTGGATGTCATAAATAATCACCGAAGGAGCTGGAAAATAGCAGAGAAGGAGTTGAAGCTGGGCAACAGATTGCTAAAATCCTTTGCTAATAAGGAGCAAATTGTAACCGTGGAGGAAGACGCCACACCCACTTCGAACAAGAGAACGGCTTCCAGCCCGGTCATGGATGACACGGGGGAAAAAGCACAAAGCAGGTGAGCAAGAAGGTAACTGGCAACCTGTAATGAAAAAGAAGAAACCAACGGGGAAAAGTAACCGAGGACAGAAGAAAAACGAAGATGAGCGAATACCCGTCGCCTCAAGCGGAAAATCGGTCAGTAAGGAGAAACTTCGGAAAATTTGGCCCAAACATCGACCGGACGCAGTGGTAGTGAAACCGACCAAGGGCCACAGCTATGCGGATGTCCTGAGGAGACTAAAAGAGAATGTGAGGCCAGAGGATGCAGACATCAGGGTCCGTTCAATTCGCAAGACCAAAGCTGGTGCCTTGCTCTTGGAGGTAGCACACGGGGGTAAAGTAGAACAGTTCTCTGAGGCCATTAAAGAATCTCTGAAGGAAGCCGCTGAGGTGAGGGATCTAAGGCCAAAAACTACCATAGAGATCCGAGATATAGACTGCACCTCTACAAAGGAGGATATCATTGCTGCTGTATGTAGGACGACCAATACAATAGAAGGGGATATAACCGTCCGATTGACTAACCTGAACATATGGGACCAAAGAAGAGCCTTTGTGGATATTCCAACGAGTGGTGCAAAACGGCTGCTGAGGGCGGAACGCATTAAAATTGGGTGGACTTACTGCAGGCTGAGGTACCGGGAGGAAAGCAAGCGTTGTTTCAAGTGCTTCGGGCTGGGACACGAGCAAAGAGAATGTCGTGGGACGGATAGGAAGGCAAAGGGTATATGTATAAGATGTGGCGAAGAGGGACACATGTTGAAACAGTGCGAAAATCAACCCAAATGCTGCATCTGCATGGAACAGGGCAAATCTCCGACGGATCACCTACCAGGTTCAAGAAGCTGCAAAGCCGATAGACAGTCATGAAAATCCTTCAGCTTAACATGCATAGGAGTAAAGTAGCAGACGCACTGCTGCCACAGATTATGATGGAGGAAAGAGCGGTCATCGCCATTATCAGTGAGCAATACAGCAGGAAGAGCGGGCTATGGATCGATGACGATAGCGCAACAGCAGCATTATGGATCCCTGACACGAGTAAATTTGCACCAGGTAAAAGGGGAAAAGGAAATTGCTTTGCATGGCTGCAAATCGAAGATCTCACCCTGGTCAGTTGCTATCTCACACCTAGCGACAGTATTGAAGACTTCGAAGAAAAACTGAACGGCATTGAGGATTTTATTCGTACCATCCGAGGGCACCTTATAGTCGCAGGAGACCTAAATGCCAAAGCTGTTGAGTGGGGAATGCGGATAACTGATACAAGAGGAAGAAGAATTGTTAGCATGATGGCCAGAGCTGGACTGATCGCGGCAAACACGGGAAATACTCCCACATTCAGACGACCTAGATGCGAAGGCACCATCCCTGATGTTACCCTTGTAGCGGAAAGGACACTGCGTAGGATCGCCGAATGGAAGGTTCTCGAGACATACACGGGCAGTGATCATCAGTACATTTCGTTCAGTATCGAGACAGGACGCTACAAGAGGTAGCGGAGAGGGACAGCGATATACGGCGACGACTCGCAAATGGAACAGCGGAAAGCTGATCGCAGAAATTCTATTAATGGAAATAGAGCAAAGAATGCGCGCAGTCCCGGAAAATCAAAATGCGTCCAGAGCAGCGGAGGTCTTAATAAGTGAAATACAACGAAGCTGTGATAAGGCGATGCCGCGAATAGGAGCGAGCAGGGAAAGAAGAAAGGCAGTGCACTGGTGGAACGACGACATCGCAAGGGCAAGACGCGAGTGCTGTATATGTAGAAGAAGACTCACTAGGGCCAGACGACGAGGCGATGCCGAGAACGAAAGAAACATCTATAGAGCGGCAAAGAGGCAACTGCACAGGCAAATTTTCAATAGCAAGAAAAGGTTATGGGAGTCGCTGCGAGAAGATATTAACTCAAATCCTTGGGGAATGGGTTATAAAATTGTTATGGGGAAACTCTGCTCTAGAGGCGCCACTCCAATAATGAATGCAGACAAAATGTCGAGGATTGTAAGATCGCTCTTCCCCGAGCACGATAACCTGGTGGAGGAATTGGCACTTGCTGACGATATAAACATCCCGCTATTCACAAAAGAAGAGCTTATTACTGCTGCTTCGAAGCTTAAACCTGGAAAAACGCCAGGCCATGATGGCATACCATCCGAAGTGATAAGGGAGATAGCATATAAGTGCCCAGAATTACTCCTTAAAACTTTCAATAAGTGCCTTGTAGAGGGAACGTTTCCAAGGATATGGAAAGTACAGAGACTTGTACTTATAAGCAAGGGAAAAGGAGACCCAGATTCACCATCAGATTACAGACCACTTTGCATGCTCGACACAGCTGGTAAGCTGCTAGAAAGGCTTATTAAACCAAGATTAATGGAAGCCATTGACGTAAAGGGCGGCTTATCCGATAGACAACATGGCTTTCGACCGGGTAGGTCCACCCTAGGAGCCTTGAGAGACGTTGTCCACGCTTTTGAAGCTGCACAGGGAGTTAATCACTTCAGCAGGCCACTCATACTACTCGCGACTCTCGACGTCAGAAACGCCTTCAACAGCCTTAGATGGAAGGATGTCTTTCATGCACTCGAAAACCGCTTTCAGGTGCCCCTATACCTGAGAAAGATTATAAGGAGCTATCTTAGCAACAGAGAGCTGATATACAATACAAGCGATGGGCAGCGAAATATTAGGCTCACATCGGGTGCAGCACAGGGCTCTATCCTTGGACCAGACTTGTGGAATATAAGTTACGATAGCATATTAAGGATGGAAATGCCGCAGGATACTTTCCTTGTGGGATATGCGGATGATATAGCAGCAGTGATCAGCGCTAGGAACACCGAGGGAGGCCGAACGCAAACTCAGACAGGTTATGATCAGAACAACGACTTGGATGGACTCTCATGGACTCAGCTTAGCTACCCACAAGACGGAATTGCTTATACTTACCAGGCGACACATACCGACTGAGATTGAACTTAACGTTGGTGGGATCACCCTGCATACCAGAAGATGTCTGAACTACTTGGGCATAAGGTTGGACCCGAGAATGACATATTCCAACCAGATACAACATACAGCTGCAAAAGCGGCCAGGATTACAGCGCAGCTCAGCCGGCTAATGGCCAACATAGGTGGCCCCACTCAGAACAAGCGTAGACTGCTGATGGAGACGAGTAGCAGTATCCTGCTCTACGGGTGCGAAATATGGGGAGAAGCAATAAGGTGGAGAGAGAGGGCAAATGCTCTTCTAGCAGTACAGCGAACTTCTGCATTGAGAATAACGTCAGCATACCGCACAGTCTCGGGGGCGGCAGTACTTGTCATAGCCGGTGAAGTCCCTATTGATCTGAGGATACGAGAACGAAGACAGATATGGATGAGAAAGCAGAACAACACGTTGGAACAGCTGCAGGAAGAACAAATTAGACGCGGTACCTTGCAAGCTTGGCAGGCAAGATGGACGGCTGAGACCAAGGGCAGATGGACAGCCAGACTCATTCCTCATATAGAGAGCTGGCTTAAAAGAGAGACAGGGGAGGTTAGTTACTATTTAACCCAAATGCTCTCGGAACACGGATACTTCCGAAAGTATTTGCACAAGATGGGAAAATGTGGGACTCCTTACTGCCTGTACGAAGAAGAGGACCATATCGATGACGCGGAGCACACCTTTTTCAAGTGCTCAAGATGGGTGCAGCAGCGAAGGGAACTGGAGGGCAGAATAGGTCAAATGACCGTGGCAAATCTAGTCCCTACGATGCTGAGCGATGAAGCAAGCTGGAACATAGTAAGGAGATACTGCGAAGAGATACTACGGTTAAAAAAGAAAGACCTGGATGCTGCACACTGAGGTAAAGAATGGGGTAAGCGGCGGCCTGGACGCGGGCAAGGAGACGGGTGTGGCTGATGTAGCCAACAGGGAACCACCCCGAAGTAATGCTAGACGCGGTCCCGGGGTGGAAGAAATCCCAGATGGAGGTAGGTTTTTAGTGGAATCACCACATACCGAATGCGACGGCATTTGATGATCCGAAGGGATTTTCCTACCATGGAAAAAAAAAATTATTATTATTATTATTATTATTATTATTATTATTATTATTATTATTATTATTATTATTATTATTATTATTATTAATTATTATTATTATTATTATTATTATTATTATTATTATTATTATTATTATTATTATTATTATTATTATTATTATTATTATTATTATTATTATTATTATTATTATTATTATTATTATTATTATTATTATTATTATTATTATTATTATTATTATTATTATTATTATTATTATTATTATTATTATTATTATTATTATTATTATTATTATTATTATTATTATTATTATTATTATTATTATTATTATTATTATTATTATTATTATTATTATTATTATTATTATTATTATTATTATTATTATTATTATTATTATTATTATTATTATTATTATTATTATTATTATTATTATTATTATTATTATTATTATTATTATTATTATTATTATTATTATTATTATTATTATTATTATTATTATTATTATTATTATTATTATTATTATTATTATTATTATTATTATTATTATTATTATTATTATTATTATTATTATTTATTATTATTATTATTATTATTATTATTATTATTATTATTATTATTATTATTATTATTATTATTATTATTATTATTATTATTATTATTATTATTATTATTATTATTATTATTATTATTATTATTATTATTATTATTATTATTATTATTATTATTATTATTATTATTATTATTATTATTATTATTATTATTATTATTATTATTATTATTATTATTATTATTATTATTATTATTATTATTATTATTATTATTATTATTATTATTATTATTATTATTATTATTATTATTATTATTATTATTATTATTATTATTATTATTATTATTATTATTATTATTATTATTATTATTATTATTATTATTATTATTATTATTATTATTAATTATTATTATTATTATTATTATTATTATTATTATTATTATTATTATTATTATTATTATTATTATTATTATTATTATTATTATTATTATTATTATTATTATTATTATTATTATTATTATTATTATTATTATTATTATTATTATTATTATTATTATTATTTATTATTATTATTATTATTATTATTATTATTATTATTATTATTATTATTATTATTATTATTATTATTATTATTATTATTATTATTATTATTATTATTATTATTATTATTATTATTATTATTATTATTATTATTATTATTATTATTATTATTATTATTATTATTATTATTATTATTATTATTATTATTATTATTATTATTATTATTATTATTATTATTATTATTATTATTATTATTATTATTATTATTATTATTATTATTAATATTATTATTATTATTATTATTATTATTATTATTATTATTATTATTATTATTATTATTATTATTATTATTATTATTATTATTATTATTATTATTATTATTATTATTATTATTATTATTATTATTATTATATATTATTATTATTATTATTATTATTATTATTATTATTATTATTATTATTATTATTATTATTAT
>JAKWBJ010000023.1:790000-865000 GCA_023159175.1 Wohlfahrtia magnifica | reverse complement strand
TATTATTATTATTATTATTATTATTATTATTATTATTATTATTATTATTATTATTATTATTATTATTATTATTATTATTATTATTATTATTATTATTATTATTATTATTATTATTATTATTATTATTATTATTATTATTATTATTATTATTATTATTATTATTATATATTTATTATTCTTTTGACAATCGAATAGCTCGGACGTGTTTTTTTAGTAAGCGGAAGTATTGAGAGAAAAAAGAAATTATTATTAATAGGTAAATTGGTAATAGGTAACTTTATCTTTTCTCTGTTGTGAGTATATTAGATAAGGTGTGGATATGGACCCTATTCGCCCAAGCAATGGGCATATGAGACCACGGCCGCCTTTAATTGTTGAATGCTACCCCGGGTAGGGAGGTTGGCCGGGGTAATGGATGGAGGTGCAGGCAATATGGGCAAAGAAGATAAGGTAAACGCGGATGCTTTCAAGAAGAGTAATAAAGTTGCACGGTCTCCTCCTGGAACACCTCTGGGTACACCCACCGGAACTGCCAGCTACAGTGGTCTACGACCAATAAGGGTCTTAGCTAGGGATGGAGGAAAACTGTTGTTACTACGCAGGGTGACTCTGAGGGTCAAACGCAACCGCAGATGTCACCACGGGAAGAACTTATCTACAGGGCGAGAACAGCTGAGGAACAGGGTTTGCAGGAGTGCAGAGCAGTGCTTATTAGAATAAGGTCAGCCCCTTACGAAGCAGAGAAATATCAGTATGGATATCAAAAAAGGTGTATCGGAACTTGATGAACTACTGGATGTCATAAATAATCACCGAAGGAGCTGGAAAATAGCAGAGAAGGAGTTGAAGCTGGGCAACAGATTGCTAAAATCCTTTGCTAATAAGGAGCAAATTGTAACCGTGGAGGAAGACGCCACACCCACTTCGAACAAGAGAACGGCTTCCAGCCCGGTCAAGGATGACACGGGGGAAAAAAGCACAAAGCAGGTGAGCAAGAAGGTAACTGGCAACCTGTAATGAAAAAGAAGAAACCAACGGGGAAAAGTAACCGAGGACAGAAGAAAAACGAAGATGAGCGAAATACCCGTCGCCTCAAGCGGAAAATCGGTCAGGTAAGGAGAAACTTCGGAAAATTTTGGCCCAAACATCGACCGGACGCAGTGGTAGTGAAACCGACCAAGGGCCACAGCTATGCGGATGTCCTGAGGAGACTAAAAGAGAATGTGAAGCCAGAGGATGCAGACATCAGGGGTCCGTTCAATTCGCAAGACCAAAGCTGGTGCCTTGCTCTTGGAGGTAGCACACGGGGGTAAAGTAGAACAGTTCTCTGAGGCCATTAAAGAATCTCTGAAGGAAGCCGCTGAGGTGAGGGATCTAAGGCCAAAAACTACCATAGAGATCCGAGATATAGACTGCACCTCTACAAAGGAGGATATCATTGCTGCTGTATGTAGGACGACCGATACAATAGAAGGGGATATAACCGTCCGATTGACTAACCTGAACATATGGGACCATAGAAGAGCCTTTGTGGATATTCCAACGAGTGGTGCAAAACGGCTTCTGAGGGCGGAACGCATTAAAATTGGGTGGACTTACTGCAGGCTGAGGTACCGGGAGGAAAGCAAGCGTTGTTTCAAGTGCTTCGGGCTGGGACACGAGCAAAGAGAATGTCGTGGGACGGATAGGAAGGCAAAGGGTATATGTATAAGATGTGGCGAAGAGGGACACATGTTGAAACAGTGCAAAAAACAACCCAAATGCTGCATCTGCATGGAACAGGGCAAATCTCCGACGGATCACCTACCAGGTTCAAGAAGCTGCAAAGCCGATAGACAGTCATGAAAATCCTCCAGCTTAACATGCATAGGAGTAAAGTAGCAGACGCACTGCTGCCACAGATTATGATGGAGGAAAGAGCGGTCATCGCCATTATCAGTGAGCAATACAGCAGGAAGAGCGGGCTATGGATCGACGACGATAGCTCAACAGCAGCATTATGGATCCCTGACACGAGTAAATTCGCACCAGGTAAAAGGGGAAAAGGAAATTGCTTTGCATGGCTGCAAATCGAAGATCTCACCCTGGTCAGTTGCTATCTCACACCTAGCGACAGTATTGAAGACTTCGAAGAAAAACTGAACGGCATTGAGGATTTTATTCGTACCATCCGAGGGCACCTTATAGTCGCAGGAGACCTAAATACCAAAGCTGTTGAGTGGGGAATGCGGATAACTGATACAAGAGGAAGAAGAATTGTTAGCATGATGGCCAGAGCTGGACTGATCGCGGCAAACACGGGAAATACTCCCACATTCAGACGACCTAGATGCGAAGGCACCATCCCTGATGTTACCCTTGTAGCGGAAAGGACACTGCGTAGGATCGCCGAATGGAAGGTTCTCGAGACATACACGGGCAGTGATCATCAGTACATTTCGTTCAGTATCGAGACAGACGCTACAAGAGGTAGCGGAGAGGGACAGCGATATACGGCGACGACTCGCAAATGGAACAGCGGAAAGCTGATCGCAGAAATTCTATTAATGGAAATAGAGCAAAGAATGCGCGCAGTCCCGGAAAATCAAAATGCGTCCAGAGCAGCGGAGGTCTTAATAAGTGAAATACAACGAAGCTGTGATAAGGCGATGCCGCGAATAGGAGCGAGCAGGGAAAGAAGAAAGGCAGTGCACTGGTGGAACGACGACATCGCAAGGGCAAGACGCGAGTGCTGTAAATGTAGAAGAAGACTCACTAGGGCCAGACGACGAGGCGATGCCGAGAACGAAAGAAACATCTATAGAGCGGCAAAGAGGCAACTGCACAGGCAAATTTTCAATAGCAAGAAAAGGTCATGGGAGTCGCTGCGAGAAGATATTAACTCAAATCCTTGGGGAATGGGTTATAAAATTGTTATGGGGAAACTCTGCTCTAGAGGCGCCACTCCAATAATGAATGCAGACAAAATGTCGAGGATTGTAAGATCGCTCTTCCCAGAGCACGATAACCTGGTGGAGGAATTGGCACTTGCTGACGATATAAACATCCCGCTATTCACAAAAGAAGAGCTTATTACTGCTGCTTCGAAGCTTAAACCTGGAAAAACGCCAGGCCCTGATGGCATACCATCCGAAGTGATAAGGGAGATAGCATATAAGTGCCCAGAATTACTCCTTAAAACTTTCAATAAGTGCCTTGTAGAGGGAACGTTTCCAAGGATATGGAAAGTACAGAGACTTGTACTTATAAGCAAGGGAAAAGGAGACCCAGATTCACCATCAGATTACAGACCACTTTGCATGCTCGACACAGCTGGTAAGCTGCTAGAATGGCTTATTAAACCAAGATTAATGGAAGCCATTGACGTAAAGGGCGGCTTATCCGATAGACAACATGGCTTTCGACCGGGTAGGTCCACCCTAGGAGCCTTGAGAGACGTTGTCCACGCTTTTGAAGCTGCACAGGGAGTTAATCACTTCAGCAGGCCACTCATACTACTCGCGACTCTCGACGTCAGAAACGCCTTCAACAGCCTTAGATGGAAGGATGTCTTTCATGCACTCGAAAACCGCTTTCAGGTGCCCCTATACCTGAGAAAGATTATAAGGAGCTATCTTAGCAACAGAGAGCTGATATACAATACAAGCGATGGGCAGCGAAATATTAGGCTCACATCGGGTGCAGCACAGGGCTCTATCCTTGGACCAGACTTGTGGAATATAAGTTACGATAGCATATTAAGGATGGAAATGCCGCAGGATACTTTCCTTGTGGGATATGCGGATGATATAGCAGCAGTGATCAGCGCTAGGGACACCGAGGAGGCCGAACGCAAACTCAGGCAGGTTATGATCAGAACAACGACTTGGATGGACTCTCATGGACTCAGCTTAGCTACCCACAAGACGGAATTGCTTATACTTACCAGGCGACACATACCGACTGAGATTGAACTTAACGTTGGTGGGATCACCCTGCATACCAGAAGATGTCTGAACTACTTGGGCATAAGGTTGGACCCGAGAATGACATATTCCAACCAGATACAACATACAGCTGCAAAAGCGGCCAGGATTACAGCGCAGCTCAGCCGGCTAATGGCCAACATAGGTGGCCTCCACTCAGAACAAGCGTAGACTGCTGATGGAGACGAGTAGCAGTATCCTGCTCTACGGGTGCGAAATATGGGGAGAAGCAATAAGGTGGAGAGAGAGGGCAAATGCTCTTCTAGCAGTACATCGAACTTCTGCATTGAGAATAACGTCAGCATACCGCACAGTCTCGGGGGCGGCAGTACTTGTCATAGCCGGTGAAGTCCCTATTGATCTGAGGATACGAGAACGAAGACAGATATGGATGAGAAAGCAGAACAACACGTTGGAACAGCTGCAGGAAGAACAAATTAGACGCGGGTACCTTGCAAGCTTGGCAGGCAAGATGGACGGCTGAGACCAAGGGCAAATGGACAGCCAGACTCATTCCTCATATAGAGAGCTGGCTTAAAAGAGAGACAGGGGAGGTTAGTTACTATTTAACCCAAATGCTCTCGGGACACGGATACTTCCGAAAAGTATTTGCACAAGATGGGAAAATGTGGGACTCCTTACTGCCTGTACGAAGAAGAGGACCATATCGATGACGCGGAGCACACCTTTTTCAAGTGCTCAAGATGGGTGCAGCAGCGAAGGGAACTGGAGAGCAGAATAGGTCAAATAACCGTGGCAAATCTAGTCCCTAAGATGCTGAGCGATGAAGCAAGCTGGAACATAGTAAGGAGATACTGCGAGGAGATACTACGGTTAAAAAAGAAAGACCTGGATGCTGCACACTGAGGTAAAGAATGGGTAAGCGGCGGCCTGGACGCGGGCAAGGAGACGGGTGTGGCTGATGTAGCCAACAGGGAACCACCCCGAAGTAATGCTAGACGCGGTCCCGGGGTGGAAGAAATCCCAGATGGAGGTAGGTTTTTAGTGGAATCACCACATACCGAATGCGACGGCATTTGATGATCCGAAGGGATTTTCCTACCTTGCAAAAAAAAAAAAATAAAAAAAAATAAAAAAAAATTATTATTATTATTATTATTATTATTATTATTATTATTATTATTATTATTATTATTATTATTATTATTATTATTATTATTATTATTATTATTATTATTATTATTATTATTATTATTATTATTATTATTATTATTATTATTATTATTATTATTATTATTATTATTATTATTATTATTATTATTATTATTATTATTATTATTATTATTATTATTATTATTATTATTATTATTATTATTATTATTATTATTATTATTATTATTATTATTATTATTATTATTATATTATTATTATTATTATTATTATTATTATTATTATTATTATTATTATTATTATTATTATTATTATTATTATTATTATTATTATTATTATTATTATTATTATTATTATTATTATTATTATTATTATTATTATTATTATTATTATTATTATTATTATTATTATTATTATTATTATTATTATTATTATTATTATTATTATTATTATTATTATTATTATTATTATTATTATTATTATTATTATTATTATTATTATTATTATTATTATTATTATTATTATTATTATTATTATTATTATTATTATTATTATTATTATTATTATTATTATTATTATTATTATTATTATTATTATTATTATTATTATTATTATTATTATTATTATTATTATTATTATTATTATTATTATTATTATTATTATTATTATTATTATTATTATTATTATTATTATTATTATTATTATTATTATTATTATTATTATTATTATTATTATTATTATTATTATTATTATTATTATTATTATTATTATTATTATTATTATTATTATTATTATTATTATTATTATTATTATTATTATTATTATTATTATTATTATTATTATTATTATTATTATTATTATTATTATTATTATTATTATTATTATTATTATTATTATTATTATTATTATTATTATTATTATTATTATTATTATTATTATTATTATTATTATTATTATTATTATTATTATTATTATTATTATTATTATTATTATTATTATTATTATTATTATTATTATTATTATTATTATTATTATTATTATTATTATTATTATTATTATTATTATTATTATTATTATTATTATTATTATTATTATTATTATTATTATTATTATTATTATTATTATTATTATTATTATTATTATTATTATTATTATTATTATTATTATTATTATTATTTATTATTATTATTATTATTATTATTATTATTATTATTATTATTATTATTATTATTATTATTATTATTATTATTATTATTATTATTATTATTATTATTATTATTATTATTATTATTATTATTATTATTATTATTATTATTATTATTATTATTATTATTATTATTATTATTATTATTATTATTATTATTATTATTATTATTATTATTATTATTATTATTATTATTATTATTATTATTATTATTATTATTATTATTATTATTATTATTATTATTATTATTATTATTATTATTATTATTATTATTATTATTATTATTATTATTATTATTATATTATTATTATTATTATTATTATTATTATTATTATTATTATTATTATTATTATTATTATTATTATTATTATTATTATTATTATTATTATTATTATTATTATTATTATTATTATTATTATTATATTATTATTATTATTATTATTATTATTATTATTATTATTATTATTATTATTATTATTATTATTATTATTATTATTATTATTATTATTATTATTATTATTATTATTATTATTATTATTATTATTATTATTATTATTATTATTATTATTATTATTATTATTATTATTATTATTATTATTATTATTATTATTATTATTATTATTATTATTATTATTATTATTATTATTATTATTATTATTATTATTATTATTATTATTATTATTATTATTATTATTATTATTATTATTATTATTATTATTATTATTATTATTATTATTATTATTATTATTATTATTATTATTATTATTATTATTATTATTATTATTATTATTATTATTATTATTATTATTATTATTATTATTATTATTATTATTATTATTATTATTATTATTATTATTATTATTATTATTATTATTATTATTATTATTATTATTATTATTATTATTATTATTATTATTATTATTATTATTATTATTATTATTATTATTATTATTATTATTATTATTATTATATTATTATTATTATTATTATTATTATTATTATTATTATTATTATTATATTATTATTATTATTATTATTATTATTATTATTATTATTATTATTATTATTATTATTATTATTATTATTATTATTATTATTATTATTATATTATTATTATTATTATTATTATTATTAATTATTATTATTATTATTATTATTATTATTATTATTATTATTATTATTATTATTATTATTATTATTATTATTATTATTATTATTATTATTATTATTATTATTATTATTATTATTATTATTATTATTATTATTATTATTATTATTATTATTATTATTATTATTATTATTATTATTATTATTATTATTATTATTATTATTATTATTATTATTATTATTATTATTATTATTATTTTTATTATTATTTTATTATTATTATTATTATTATTAGTATTATTATTATTATTATTATTATTATTATTATTATTATTATTATTATTATTATTATTATTATTATTATTTTATTATTATTATTATTATTATTATTATTATTATTATTATTATATTATATTATTATATTATTATTATTATTATTATTATTAATTATTATTATTATTATTATTATTCAGCGGTGTTTCCACTAAAACAATCCCTCTTCTGGGGAGATCTCTCCCTCCCGGAACCGCTCACCTTCAGGAAGGCCCTGAACGACGTCCTCATGAGGACCGTTTCTCACTTACCCACATCTAGTACGCCATATTCAACGCCAGGATCATCCCGTTGGCCAAATACCCGCGAGGTCTCATTTCTTGCCATCTGTCCGGGATCTTCCTTCTTATTTCGCAGTACACATCCTGTATACACCTTTACTGCGTTCCATCCGATCTCGTTCTCTAGCATTTTGTCCACCAGATTATCGGGACCAATCTCACCAATCTGCTGCCTCAAATTGTCCCTTTCAGCATGCCATCTCACGCAGTCAAAGAATGTGTGCACAGCGTCATCATTCTCCGCCTCGCAATAAATGCAACTTGGAGCTTCTACCTTCCCCATGCGATGCAGATAGCCCCGGAAGTATCCGTGGCCCGAGAAGAGCTGGGTCATAAAGTAGTCAACCTCGCCAAAGTTCCTTCGAATCTATCTTTCTAAGCTGGGAATTAGTCTCGCTGTCCATCTGCCCGTTGTCTCAGAGCACCATCTCTCCTGCCAATGTTGCATGGTCTAGGATCTCAGTTCTGCGGCCCCAATGCTGAGGTTTTCTCCTCGCATCCCATGCCCTCTTGCTCCAAAGCCAGCAAATCGATGGGTATCACTACACTATCACGAAGATTGCCGCCCTTGAGACCGTACGATAGGCCGAAGCCACTCTGAGTGCCGCCGTACGCCTCACTGCTTCCAAGACCTTGCGCTTTATCTTTGACCTCAGCGCATCTCCCCAAACCTCGCTGCCGTACAATAATATGGAGTCCGTGGTAGACATAATCAGCCTTCTTTTGCCCTGAGTCGGCCCACCAATATTCGCCATCAGCCTACCCAGCATGCCCGTTACTTTTGCAGCCTTTGCAGCTACATGCTGTATCTGAGCCCAATAAATGAGTCTGGAGTCGAGCCTCACTCCCAGATACTTTACCACCTTCTGCGTAACCAAGGACATATCGCCCACTTGCATGTCAATTTCAAGCGGCATGTGAGCCCGTGTCATCAGAATGATCTCCATTTTCTCACCGGCAAGCTGCAGACCATGATCCTCAAGCCATGTCCTAGTCCTTATCATAATTTGATTCAGCTTTCTTCTAGCATCCTCGGTATCCCTAGCCGAAATAACCGCCACCACATCGTCCGCGTATCCCACGAGATGAGTGTCCTCCGGCATACCCACTCTCAAAACCTCGTCATAACTTATATTCCAAAGGCTCGGCCCCAAGATAGATCCATGGGCTGCACCAGACGTGACACTTATCACCCTCCGCCCCTCAGGTGTATCATAAATAAGCTCCCTGTCACTGAGGTAACTTCGGAGCATCCTCATCAGGTATTCGGGGGTATGAAATCTCTCCCGTAGTGCCCCCAAAATGTTCCTCCACTGTAGGCTGTTGAAAGCATTCCGTACATCCAAGGTCGCTAAGACCGTTATACGCTTTGGATAGTAACGTCTCCGTTGTGCACGCTCGACAGACTCCACCACATCTGCTATAGCATCCACAGTCGACCTCTGAGGTCGAAAACCGTACTGCCTCTCCGATAGTCCTCCAGCCAATTCGACGGATTCCGCCAGTCTGCGCTGCAGTAGCCTCTCCAAAAGTTTTCCGGCACAGTCCAGCATACAAAGAGGTCTGTATGCTGACGGGCTAGTCTAATCACCACTTCCCTTGCCAATCAACGTAAGCTTCTGTACCTTCCATCGTCTCGGGAAGATGGCCTGAGCAATATATGCATTATTAACCCCGAGTAGTGCGTCCGGTCGGTTTTCAACCAACAACCTGAGTACCTCAGCGGATATTCCCGCTATCCAAGTCAGGGGTAGAAGTATTCGCTCCCAGCTTACGTCGTACGATCCTATACCCAAGTCCCCAAGAGTTGCTGTTCAGATCGCTCCTTAGCTCCTCCCATAGCGTCCCTTGCTCGTGACGATTGCCCATTTCAAAGCCGCCTGGGATTGCCGAAAGCCTCCCGTAGTGCGTCTCCCCTGCGTCTCGCCCTTGTGTACCTTCTCCTGTTGCAGAGGCAGGCTCCCCTGAGTTCAGCAATCTCATGTGCCCACCAATACGCCGGTCGCCTCCTCGAGTTCTGCCTCACACGAGGCATCGAAGCGTCGCAGCCATGACTAATACGTTCCATCATGGCATTTGCCAATGAGTTCGCGTCATCCCCGCTGTCCGAAGATAAGTAACTATCAAAAGTCGCAAAAAAACCGCTGGGTCTAGCCTACCCGCGTTCCATCTTCGAGTTCCCCTCCTTCTACGCACAGGCGGTACATCGTTTCCCCCCGTGATCCGGAATGTGATGTACTGGTGATCACTGCCCGTATGATTTCCAAGACTCTCCATTCAGTCATTGAACCGGACAATCCATCGGTCACCAAGGTGATATCCGGCGTGGTATACTCACACCCCGGTCTCCTGAAGGTTGGAGTATTACCATCGTTCGCTATCATCAGACCCAACCTTGCGGCCATATCCAGGATACATCTTCCTCGTGTGTTCGTCGTCAGGTCACCCCATTCGACTGCCTTGGCATTGAAGTCTCCGGCTACTATGAATGGCCCTCCTGTCTCGCGATTCGTGTCCTCAATAAGGTCCAACTTCATCATAAATTGATCCATATTGTCACTGGGAGTGAAGTAACAGCTCATCAGTGTGAATTGTCCAGTCCGGTTGTACGTGTAGCCACATCCGGCCCCGTGACGAGCAACCGTTAGTCCCATGCTGTCAGGCACCCAAATTGCAGCCGTCTCGGTCTCGTCCTCAAACCATAACCCTCGGGAGATTCGTCCATACTGCTCGCTGATGACGACCACATCTACCCTTTCCTCGACAGCTATCTGCCCAAGCAGGGCATCTGCTGTCCGGCTCCTATGCATATTCGCCTGAAGCACTCTCATAATTTACCGACTAGTGGGCATCTGCGCGAACCTGGCAGGTGATCGGTTCGGTCCCGTGCAGTTGCTCATCCTGTGTCCAGTTACACCGCATCTAATGCACACGTCTCCTCTATCCGGGCCCGAGCACTTCGCTCATGAATGTCCAGTCCCGAGGCAACGGTAGCACCTCCGGATGTCCTCGCACGGTCGTATTCTGGACCGGATCCATCCTACTCTCACGTCTCCGATTTGCACGAGCTTAGTGGCACTCTCCGTCGTTAATGTGACGAAAGCCCGTACCTGCTCTCTTGAATTTGGCGCTGTGATCCTCGTCCGGATTGGCTAACCTTGGTCTGTAAGTAATTTCCGAACTGCAGCCTCCACCTCTTCCGCAACAGTCAAGGAATCAAGGTCGCGTATCTCCACCGTAGCACTTGGCCTTAGTTCCGTAACGTGAGCTGTTTCCCGGACAGTACTCTTAAGCTGTTGGACAAACTCCTGTCCTGGCGCCAGTCATCGTCTTTCTGACCGACCTTATCTTCGTGGAGTCATTCGCCATCATCCTGCTACGGATGTCCTTTAGTACTTCCGAATAGCTTTTGCCCGCTACAGGCCTGAGCATCACCGCCTCCGGCTTTGTACGCCCCGGTTTCGGTCTATTCGCCTTGCTCAGTTTGGCCGGTTCCTTTTGTGTTCCTCGTTTCCTGCTCTTTACGGTAACCGTTTGCCAGCCGTCCATTTTCTCCTTGGAAATCTCGTTCTCGCCCACATTGGGCCCTTTCGCCCTCACTTTCTTGCCGTTTTCGGTCTGGACCGGGCTGGTTGCAGTCCTCTTTGCATTTGCCGTTTTAGGGGTGTGGGCATCCACCGACGGGTTGATAGCAATCCTTCTACAAATATTTGAGGCCGTCCTCTCTTCCTCTGCTGCTTTCCAACTGCGTCTGTAATTGGATATAGCATCCAGCAACTCAGATATCCTAGAAATTCCAATCTTGACATCCTTACTAATGTTCTTCTGGCGATTTGTAGCCCTCTGCATATCGCCTATTGCCATCCTGCACTGGGAGATCGCGTCCTCCTCCATCTTCTTCATCCTCCGTATCAATTCCAGTCGAGGGGACCTAGCCATCGCCACGTTCGATATATCCCCTCCAGTCGTTTCCACTGCGTTTCCATCCATTTGATCGATAGAGATCGCATCGTCCCCGTAGAAACACTCCTCGATCTGCCGCTGTTTTCCGACCCTAGTACTTTCATTGACCGAGTCATTCCCGTCCCTCAGCGTGCAGCCAAAATTTTACCCGGTCCTTTCTAGACTCCTCCGTGAAGCCTTATCTGATGCGAGCCCAGTTTCAGTTCGATCGCGGGCAACTGTCCCGATTGATCCTTGAGAGTTTTTAGGGGTTGCATCTGCCCCTCCGGTCGCTGTTCTCGAAGAATTCTGCGGAGATCTCCCAATTTCGGAACTCTTGCGGAACGGGTCGATTTCATACCCTCCCCGTGTCAAACCATTCTCATTTTCAGTGCTTGTAGCATTATCTGATATCCTAGCCAAGCCTACCGGGGTATCATTGCAGTCACTTGATCTCGACGACTGGTAGCCTGCTCGCACACTACCCAAAGCCGCCGGTACTGGGGTTATTAATCCCTGCACCGTAACATTATTCCTTAACGAACTTTTCATGATTGATTTTTTTTCCGGGTTTCTTCCCGTAGCATTTTATACCTACTGCCAGGTGACTCAAAAGTCAGCCGTTCCTAACATGGAAACAGACGCTGGCCAAGAAGACGCTCCACCCGGGAAAGGTCGCGCTTGGACTTACCTGTTGGTCCGCGGGAGGTATTTCAATCCCCTCCTACCACCCATATCTGGGAGGCATTCCCCTATCCGCCACCTGGGGACGCGCCCTATAGGGGTTAAAGAAAATGTTGAACAGTAGCTCGTTATAAGTCAGGAAAATTTTCACATCATCAGCATACATTTTGTAAATCTTTAAATGAAAGGTAAATTCAATATCACGGTTTTTATGTATATGCGTTTTTTGTAAGTCCATTGGTTCGCGAGTTATATATCTTCAAAATGGTAAAGATAAATATAGCACAAATGGATTCATTGTCAAACCAAATCATCAGATAAAAAATGGGCGGATTTACACAAGTGGGAGTGGTACCTCCCATACAAAATAAATTTTGATTTAGGTATATCTTGAGAACGGTCAAAGCTAAAGTTTCAGAATTTAGTACGATTGGCTTCATAGTCAGTCAATGCAAATAATTTATCAAAAAGTGGGCAGAATTGGACTAGTATACTATACAAACACGTTCTTCGGTCGTAAGGTATTTTAAGGATTGTATATGATGTTTTATATAAATGGCAAATTAACAGAAACTATGCAAACTTTATATGCACAAATTTATTTGCAGTTAGGGGTATTCCAAAGCCGACACAATTTGCATTTATTTTAGTAGATTTTTTTTAAGTGTATAAACCCTTTTTAATTTAGGTATAATTTAATGTTTTTATTTTTCGTAGTGTTTAGAAGAAATTTTGCTGTTTCAAGTAATGATCGTTATGTTCTATATTTTTTTTATTTATCGTTTTGTTTTACTACACATATGTGACTGATATTAGCTGCAGTTAAAAATAGATAATATATTTGCAATTGGTTTTTTATAAAATTTTGCACTTATAACAATAACAACAATTTATTTATTTATTTTTAGTTATTATTATTACTATTATTATTATTTTTTTTTTTTTTTTTTGTAAACATTAACTCACTGTTCTTTTTTAATAAAGGCTTAAAAAAAATGTTTTTTCTTATTTTTTTCAAAAAAAACTATTTGTAATTAATTTATACGGTTTAATTGTTTTCTATTGCCTTTAAAAATTTGTTTTGCATTTTGTTCATTTTTGTTTTTTTTTTTAAGATTTGAGCTTTTTTTATTAAAAATATACTTTTAAGATTTAAACCTTTTCTTCTATAATTGAAATAGATATATTTGTAATTGATTTACAAGTTTTTGTTATCTAAACACGATTTTTTTATTTTGGGTTCTATTCATTAAAAAAATTCACTTTTTAAAAACAAATTTAATCACTGGATATTTTTTTTTTTCACCGACATATCCCATCCTCGTCGCCAGGTAAATTTTAATTTATTCACAACAAACTATGAATGCTTTGTTGTTTTAAATAAATAAAGGAAAACACTACTTTATTTTAATTTTAACAGAAGAAGATCCTTTATTTAACTTCATTTGATCAACACTTCTCGATCGTCACTTAATGAGTAAATTCTTACAACCTAAGTAGCAATATTTATACCCAAAATAATTATTAAATCTAACCGTTAACTTAAAACAATAACAATATAGTACATAACTAATATATAATAAAATTGATGATGCTTATACTAAAGGAGAAATTAAGGTCAAGATCAAGGTTTTTTATTGAGTGGAATTTAGAGGATAAGGAATGTCATTCTTCTTTTTTATTTTTTCTAGATTGATGACTTGGCTAAAAGAGCACTATTTTCATTAAATGCCGTTGCCTCTATATCTAAGGATAATGGAACGTGTTATTATTATTCCATGTGCGAAAACAATAAATTTTCCAGAGGTTTACATGATACAAAAAAACTCTGGATACCTGTATGGAGGTATGTACTGAGTAGTTTAAAAAATTATCGAATATGACCAAATCTACTACTTAATTATTCGCAATATTAAAAATTAAGTTTAAATTTAGCAAAAAAGAACGATTATTCGACGATATTTATCGAATATTCGAATAATTTTTAAAAATCTACTTTCTCCAACAATGTGAACGAATATGTATAGTTATATATATATACATGCTTACATATGTATGTATACTTCAATAGGATCAGTCAGGGGTGCCAGATAATTTTGATTTAAAAAAAATCGGTCAAAAATCGGCAAATTAAAATTTTCCATTTTAAATACGATAATGATATTTTTATTACCAAAAACCAAACAGAACAATTCAGCAATGTTTATAACATATAAAATTATAATATATAAAAATAACAAAATAAAGTTAAAGCTATACAAACATATTGCATTTTATTGTTAGTACTATGGTCATATTTGCTTCGAGAAAGCAAAGTGCAGGGAGATTGGGTATAGCCAACAACAGCGAATTATAACAAGATAACGATCTTAAACACAGGTCAGCTGTCATAAAGTTTTCGTTGACCTTTAAGAAACTTTAAGAAATACCCGTGTTGAACTCAGAATTTTATGTAATTGAACAAAAGAGTCGACAGCTTAAAGCAAGATTGGCAAATACCAGTTATTTTTTAAACCCAGCCAATGTTTTATTGCCTTTTATTACTGCTTCCAAATTTCGTGCAATTCTAGAATATTTTTTTATTTGTTGGTACAATTACTATATCTTATTATTTATTGTTTTATTATTTTGCACTCTTGGTATGGCCAAGGGGGCATTATATACTACGAGCTGCTAAAATCACGTACACACTGCAATTACTTTGTTTGTACCTAGAACTATGAGAAAAATGGCCGGAATATAAGGACAAATACGATAAAATTATTATCTTGTGTGACAACGCTCGGTTTGTAGAAACGATCAAATACGATATCTTACCACACAGTGCCTCTTCTTACTACTTACTGTTTCGATGGATACAACATGATTTGGCGCGGCACCGCTTCACTTCTTTCGAAGAAATCAAAAATTGGTTTTCAATTTGTATTGCCTCAGAAGACCAGCTGTTTTTTCTAGACGAGATTCGAAAATTACCTGAGAGGCGGGGTAAAGTTGTTAGCAATGATGGACAATATTTTGTTTTACTTGTCGAGTCTTTTGTATATATATATATATATATATATATATATATATATATATATATATATATATATATATATATATATATATATATATATATATATATACATATATATATATTATACATATATATATATTATACATATATATATTATACATATATATATATATATATATATATATATATATATATATATATATATATATATATACAAAAGACTCGACAAGTAAAACAAAATATTGTCCATCATTGCTGACAACTTTACCCCGCCTCTCATATCTATATATATATATATATATATATATATATATATATATATATACAAAATATATATATATATATATATATATATATATATACAAAAGACTCGACAAGTAAAACAAAATATTGTCCATCATTGCTAACAACTTTACCCCGCCTCTCAGGTAATTTTCGAATCTCGTCTAGAAAAAACAGCTGGTCTTCTGAGGCAATACAAATTGAAAACCAATTTTTGATTTCTTCGAAAGAAGTGAAGCGGTGCCGCGCCAAATCATGTTGTATCCATCGAAACAGTAAGTAGTAAGAAGAGGCACTGTGTGGTAAGATATCGTATTTGATCGTTTCTACAAACCGAGCGTTGTCACACAAGATAATAATTTTATCGTATTTGTCCTTATATTCCTGCCATATATATATATATATATATATTATACATATATATATATATTTTACATATATAGATATAATTATATATATATATATAATTATATATATATACATATATATATATATATTTATATATAATATATATATATATATATATATATATAATTAGATCTATATATATAAAATATATATATATATATATATATATATATATATATATATATATATATTTATTAATATCTATATATACATTAGTGTGCACCTCACCTGCAAGGACCAAACATTTTTTCAAATTTTCAGTTGTAACTTCCCCTCAAAATGTTCTTCACATCGTAAAAATAAGCTTCGGAGAAAATTCTTCGGGTCGCAGGATGGGAAGGCGTGGCTCATCCGCCCTTAAGTTAAGATAAAATGACAAAGTATATTCAATTTTCACATATGCTTATTTCGAGTTAAACTAACGTAATACGCTTTACTTTTCCAAAATAAATTATCCAAAATCATCACAATATAGGAGTCCGAATACATCAAACGGATTAGATGCGGCCCAAAGGGGAGGGGGACTATTTATTTACCCGTCGCACCAAAAGGTAAAATTTTACAATTGTTTAAAGAATTTTCGAAATACTGACTTATTCGTTTACTCGTAGATACTATCGCAACCTTTTTTTATTTATTTTACAGTATACATAGAAATAAATATTGATAGTCGTAATCTCATGTAATGGAAATGATCAGTTACTTGGGATTCCAGCAATTTCTATCAGCACGGGAAAGGAACAGGCGATAGATATTTTCAATTTGGTGAAAGAATGGGTTGTAGAAGAAAAGGTGCAGGCTCTATGCTGCGATACTACAGCATCCAATTTATGACGTAAGCGGGTGCATACTTTCATTTGGATGCGTTCGTATTATGTGATAAACCTTTTTTCACTGTTTGTAGCTATAGATATTGCACTGATATCACTTACTTGTGATATTCTTGAAAGAGCGTCGGCTACGAAGTTTGCTTTACCAGGTCTATATAGGAACGTTTTGTTATTTTTGTTACTTAACGCATAAGTCAGTGGTAGATGGTCAGTATAGATCTTTCCTCTTACTGAGCCATAGAGGTAATTTTGGAACGACCTATGTGCCAAATGATTGGAAGGAGTTCTTTTTCATTGGCAGCGTAGTGCTCTTCTGCTTTGCTTAAAGTTCTAGAAATGAATGAAAGAGGCTTGTCATTCTGTGACAACATCTTAAGAACGATGTCAGGAGTTTATATAATTTGGCGTAATCTATAATAAATCTTCCGACAGACTAAAAAATGATCGAAGTTTCTTTTAGAGTGGGGATTAAGCAAAATTTAATTTTCTCATCCGTGTTAAACATGTTAACAAAAGTAGGTTATCCAATTTCTATATCGCCTGCCAGCGATTTTGCCAAAAATACTTCCTTGTTTGAAAAGGGTTTTTCAACGAACTATGGTTGTATCCCATTTTTTGTGAAACGCGTTATATTAGGGATATTACCGCTCCTTGTTTTACATTGAATGTAAGGTAGCGTTGGCTCCTGGGTAGAGGCTAAGTTATAGTCAAAAGTCGTTTTGATCTACATATGTTTAAAGTTTCTTCATAGTTTGGGTATTCTTCATTAATGTGAAAATTTCGGGCTATTTTACGTTGGGGTTGGTTATTTGAAGATGGGGACCTATTTGTGACATAATTTGGCTTGGTCTATTCATATAGTAAATTTTCCTGCTGTGCGGAGTTAAACCAACTTTCATAGACTCTGGTCGTTGTTGAAGTTATGGAAACTGTGGTCTAGGGGGTGTCTGTGGATGCCCACCGAAAGTTCTATTGATACCAAAACCTTGTCAAGGATTATAAGATTTGTATTGTTCCTGAGAGGTTCTTGGAACGATAATGATATTGATTGTGAACATTGTTGTATTTGGAGACCATTACGTTGGAATTTTGAATATTTTATAGTAATAGGGGAGGTTGTTTTTGGAAGAAGTTTCTTCTTCCGCTGGGATTATTATTCTGAGCATAGTTTGCCCTGTATATTTGGTTTTAAAGTTTTTAGAACAACAGTAGATCCGCTGGTTTTTTCATTCCAAGAAGTTTAGATAAGTCACCATTTAATCGTATAATAAGAGTATCGAGTGCCTTGTTCCTGTATGTTTGCGGTAGCATACATATTAAATTATTTGATGCATTCAGGTTTACTAATTTATCCATTGGCAACGACAGGTTCTTGTAGACACGTTGGTAGAATTCTTGTACCGATCTGCCTTGCAAAAGTGACGTCATTTAATATTCGACAGTTGAAAGATATTAGTGTAACGTCAAAAATTCCGAAAAGTCTTTCCAATCCAGGGGTGTGCTATATCTGCTTCACCTACTATTATATTCCTGATATTCTGGTCCCCAACTACACTTGGTTCGGCGTTGAGGTTGCCTGCACTATTGATGGACAATGTTACCTAAATACTTCTGCTGATACATATGATATTAAACTTCTAAGGTCTTCTAGGCTAATTTGTGATTTGGAGCAGGGTTGCTACTCTATGAAAGGACGGAAGTCTAACTAAGTTGTCGGAATTCGACATTATTGCAAACTTCTTGTTTCTTTGAAAAGATTGCAGATACAAGGATAAATTTTACACAATTATTTAATTTTATGCAATTCTTAGTTTATATAAAAAATTTCCCTTTTTTAATAAATTTCATTGATTTACAATATTTTATATTTCTAAATTATTTCCACAATACTTGTCACCTAATTATTTTCTCACTTTTTTATAACGGATGTACAAAATCGAGGTATAATTTTAATTTTAATCAAAAAGACTTTATTTAGATATTAAAAATACTTTATTTCAGTTTATTACAAAGAGGTTACGGTTAAAAATTAAATATTATGTCGGTCAAATGAACCCATCTACTGGCACGGCAGACTTCCAATCTTTTACCAAAATTATCAATCATGTTTGTCAATAAACTGTTATCAGTAGTTGATATCTGCTCCATAATGTTGGTTTTAAGCTCTTAAACTGATGTGGGATTATTGCTGTACACTTTCAATATCAAAAAACTCCACGAAAAAAATCTAAAGATGTCAAACCGCATAATCTTGCTGGCAAATTTACTCCTCCTTTACGAGAAATAATGCATTTTTGAACTTTATTTTTTTCAAACTTCTCTTCATCTTGAAAAATATTTTTTCAAAAAATGTTTTAATAATAAAATCATGTTGTTTCTTCGTATAACGTTCCATAATTACTAACCGGAATGTATTTAGAAACCGAAAAAAAATATTTAGAATAAAAATTACAAGTGGAAAAATATGGCAACAAAATTAAAACGATACTTCAATTTTTGACATCCATTACTTCACATAATTTTACACAATATTTGTAGGATTGTACTACTAATTTCACATATCGCAATTGATCAACAAGTGGGTATTAACTAAAAATTTTAAAATTTCACATTTTACAAGAAATCGACTAACAACATCAATATCTATCTACTGTAACAATTTCAACATATTCCAATTATTCTTTTGTTTTGAAAACCACATTTAAGGCCCTTTTTGCGGTAGTGTAATGACTATCTATATATCACCAAAAAGGAATTATTTTGAGTTAATACAAAAGTAGAAATATAAATGTATCGTATACTTGCATAAAAAAGGTATTATATTTTTTTGCTTTTAAGCAAAGTTGAACTGAGCTGCCACATCGTATTATATGTACATATGTATGTATGTATAATACAATACATATCACTTGTTATGCATTATTTGTTTTAAAAAGTTGATTAAGGTTATTATATTACATTTTGTATATGATTATCAAAACCATTCAACAAGTTGTGTTTGATTAATTGCAGGAAGCGAATGCGAAGCATTTTGGAAGAGTTTGCGTAGAAGGTATAAAACAGCTAAAAGCAATTAATTTACAATTTGTTTATTACAAAATAACTAATATGTGACACAAAGAAAACAAGCAAATTGTAATCATCTGCTACTGTGCTGCCAAATTGTAAAACTAACTCGCCTCGTTTACAAAAATATTTCATATGGTACCCTTGTTTTTCCAGAACAAGTGAGTGAAGTGAGTGAATCGTTTCAGAACAAACTTTCAAAAAAAAACAAGCATTTTCTTCCGAAACAATGGGTGAATCCAGCTTTTTTCTCTATTAATTTAATTTCAGTAATAACAGCCTCTAGATCTCTTATGATATAATTAAATTCTGAAATGAGGTCTATGTAGCCTGTAGTGGCGGCAGTCCTAATGTAAGGAAAATTATACGTTATGAAAAAGTTTAATGAGATTAATTCAATAATATTTACCATGGTCTGATACCCGCAGAACAAATAAATAAACGTTGTTAGTGTTTAACAAATAAAAAAAATGCATAATTCGAACTGTATTTATCTTTTTTTGTGATGGCAAAGAAATGTCAATAGAACCAATATTGCCATATAGCAGTACTTTTTTTTGCTTACGCTTGAGACTGCCAGATTAGCAATAGGAACATTAATAGTAGGAATCCTCGTAAACATATTATGAATGAAAGTAACAGTAGGATTAGTTGTTGCATTTCCAGAAAACAAGTTGCGGGGAAGTAAATAAAAGAAAAAAGATGGAGGTTTGGCGCCAAAATATCTTATGTACCATGGAATAACAGTAAAATCTAGAACTTTCTAATTAATACATACGTGCAGTTAGGAAAAAGAAAGAAGATAAAGTTCTGTTTGTGGATCAGTCTCAAAGTGATACAGTCAATAGAAAGTCTCTATCGCGGAGCAAAGTTGACACAAACGTGGTCTATTAGAAGGATAATTGTGCCAGTGTTTGTAGTTATTTTTCTTATAGAATATAAAAAAAAGAGGAAGTGAAGAATATTTTGTGTGTGACAAGATTAAAGGTAAAAGGAAAATAAATAAAAGAATAATAGTTAATACTGGGTAATATCTTGATCGTTATTTTCTTTTTTTAAAGAAAGAAAAAAAGGAAATTATTTCACAAACATTGCGGGGACACAGGAAAAGTTCTGTGTACAGGAAAGAGTTTGCCGCTTACGTAAGTGTACCTTAAGAAAATAGTGTTAGATGACTTCAACGTATTTGTTTCACCCGTAGCTACAGACCGCCGAAAAGTCTCTACCACAGAGGGCGATAAAGAGCCAGGTCCCAGGTAGGCTAATGCTGTACACATAAAATTTCTGAGCCTTGAGAACTAAATTCGTAGATTAAAAAAAGAAAAATATTCAGTATATATATATATATATATATATATATATATAAATACTCAGTATATATATATATATATATATATTTTATATAGTATATATATATATATATATATATATATATATAAATACTCAGTATATTTATATATATATATTTTATATAGTATATATATATATATATATATATATATATATATATAAATACTCAGTATATATATATATATATTTTATATATATATATATATATATATATATATATATATATATATATATATAAATACTCAGTATATATATATATATATATATATATATATATACTGAATATTTTTCTTTTTTTAATCTACGAATTTAGTTCTCAAGGCTCAGAAATTTTATGTGTACAGCATTAGCCTACCTGGGAACTGGCTCTTTATCGCCCTCTGTGGTAGAGACTTTTCGGCGGTCTGTAGCTACGGGTGAAACAAATACGTTGAAGTCATCTAACACTATTTTCTTAAGGTACACTTACGTAAGCGGCAAACTCTTTCCTGTACACAGAACTTTATATACTGAGTATTTATATATATATATATATATATATATATATATATATATATATATATATATATATATATATATATATATATATATATATATATATATATATATATATATATAAAATATATATATATATATATATATATATATATATATATATATATATATAAAATATATATATATATATATATATATATAAAATATATATATATATATATATATATATATATATATATATATATATATAAATATATATAAATTAACACCTTCCTGTATTTACATATATAGAGCTTGAAAGAAGAGAAAGAGGAGAGATTTCAGATGTGATTTACTCGCTGTAAAACAGCTAAGCAGAAAAATATTGGTTTTAGTGTTTCGAATATATAGGATAAATTGAGAAATTGAATCAAACATCTATTTATATACAATTGTTAAATTTAGTCCTTTATGTTAATATCTAATAAAACAAATGTGTAATAAAATATAATTAATCAGTGTTAGTGTTATTTAACATGGTTAACTAAATTATTGAAATGGGCTGTTGGTGAGTGTGAGGGGCTTCCTTAGTGAGATGGGGTCATCAATTGAGTTTTGTTGGATACGTAGATGACCAAGGTTGGGAGGGCGGTTGAGGCGTTCCACCAGCTTCTACTTCGAATGTGTTACCTGTAAGTACTGAATTTTTTAGTTTTTATCAAATAGTCGAATTTCTTCGATTATTTATTTTTGAAGTACCTTGTTTTAGATCAGAGAGAGGAATCTTGCCCTGGTGGTACTATCCAAGCTAGTCTTGCTATCACCTTAGTACCATAGTGAAAACCGAAAAAGAAGCCTATGAATTTAAAGCTTTTATGATTAATGTTGATTGGAAATAATATTTCGTCACATAGTTTTTGGTAAAACTTTAAAATACGTATTTGTTTTTATTGGTATACATTCTACATTCAATATATTTTAAGAATTTATTGCTATTTTAGCTTCATGGCCTATGTATATATTTTTAATATATATTGTATTAGAAGTATCTTTGTAATTATAATCTGTCTTTGTTATTTTAATGTATTCTATTTTAAAAAATTTGCACTAAAATTTCTTATGTGTAACTCAGGAAAAATATAATTTGTGATGTTTCACTCTGAAAACATTTATTTAGTTTGTTCGTTACACATAATTATAGGACACAAATTTTAAATAAAACAGATTTTCAAATGTTAAACCTTCCTGAATAATGCTAATTTTTTTCTAAAGTTGATATTATTTATTAATATTCTAACGATTATGAAATTTGATTGTAAAAAATCTGACTTAAAAGATAAAAAATGTTAGTGGCGCTAATGTCACAAAAAAAGGGGCAAAAGTGACCAAAACTTGTAGAAAGAAGCAAATTTAGTGCATTTTGAAAAGTCGTAAAAAATGATTTTGGCCGTCAAAAAAGTTCCAAATGCGACTATTGATCGGGCGCCAGAATAAAGACAAATTTTTATTTTTCTGGCAATACAATCATTTTTCGATTATTTATTTAATTCAGAGCCTGTCAAAAGCACTACGCGGCGTAAATTGATTCTCTTTCTCTCACACATTGAACAAAAATAACAACAAAATATCCGTCTCCCAAAAAACACTCAGTGAAATGTTTAATTAACTGTTTTTTGGTAAACCCAAATGTTTAGTTTGCCAATGCACGTTGTCAAGCTACATATGACGTAGCAGGACATTTTAACTCATTTATATATAATATAAAAATTCATCTCACTTGTACACTCGAAATCATTTTTGCTGAAAATTAGGTCGATAATAGTAGACAACACTTTACAATTTTCGGCCTAAAATTAAACAATTATTTTATTAGACATTACGTTGATTTTTTAACAAATGTGTCTAATTGCATTGGTCTACAAAAAACAATAATTTTTCTCGCCTTTAAATAAAATTATATGAAATATAATGATTTTGATGCGCTGAATTCAAATCCGTTTTCAGTTTTTTCTATCGGTCTCAAATTTTTTTTATGGGCGTGGCAAATTTTTCGTCCAAAATATGGTAGTTATATATTTCGTCATAACTTGAAAACGACTTGACCGATTTTAATGCAATTACCAACAAATGTTTAGGAACAAAATTTCCTCTAAATGAACTGCATAAATTTTTTTAATTTTCAACGGTTTCGGAGTTATTCGTAACTAAGTTTCGAAAAAAAAGTTGCATTCGCGCAAAATTAATACAATTTTTTTTTCAAAAAGTCATAAAAAAAATTTCAGTCTGAAAATTTTATATGTTAAGCATTTAAATTAGAAATTAAATGCAGGTACCTAACTTTGACAAAAATTAGCGAACAAAGTTTTGCTAGCAAAATTAGTGAATATTAAATTTCTTTTATGTCCAAAAAGTTATAAAAAATTCCTAGAATTTAAATTTTACATTTTACGCATTAAGTTTTGAATAAAATCAGCAATAGCCATCCGATTTTCATGATTTATGGCTTATTTTATTCTCATTTTAAGCTTTAAGTGTTTAATATGTAAAATTCGTATTCTGAAACAAATTTTATGACTTTTTGAAAAAAAAAAAAATGCTCTAATTCTGCGCGAAAATTTCTTTTCGCAACTAAGTTACGAATGTCTCGGAAACTGTTGAAAATAGAAAAAAGTTTATTCAGTTTGTTTATAGGAAATTCTGTTCCTAAACATTTGGTGATCAAGTTGTTTTATTATGATGAAATATATTGACATAACTACCATATTTTGGGCGAAAAATTTGACACGTCCATAAAAAAAAGAAATTGATCCCGATGCAAAAAAACTGAAAATTTGAATTCAGCGCATCAAAATCATTATATTCCATATAATTTTATTTAAAGGCTTTTTTGCTGCAGACGAGTGTTATTTTACTCAAGTTATGGTTGTATGTAAGTATATGTATGTATGTATTTTTTGTTTGTTGTTGTTACGAAAAAAGTGTGACCGAAAACAAGCCTCATTGCTGAAGGATAATAAGCGCTTCAGCATTGCATAAGCAACTTAATTATTATTGGAAAAATGTTGAAATATGTGGGGACAGATTTAATTTGTATCCTATCCAATAAAACTGCAAAAATTTAGACCACATGATTTCTTATTTTTTTTTTTATTCAATTATTATTTCTGTAATTTATAAATACTTGTCCACACTTTCACTTTTTTCTGCTTTTTTGTGAGAAATTCTTGAACTTGGTATTTTTAAATTTTTTTCTTGACACATTTTTAACATATGTATTATAGGCGTGCTAGATTGTAACTTAAAGTATTGTCAAAACAAATATACCATATACATATCTGTTACTATGAATATACATAAATGAGAGAATGAGTGTAACAAATATTGTATGGCTATTGCATACACACTATGTTTTGCTATTGCATACACACTATACTCTTAAAACAGTGACGAATCAATATTGTTCAGATTACGAGGTTTTTCGGCTGTTAATTTATTCTTTTCAGGAATATTACAACCAGGGTTGCTAAAAGCAAAAAATCCTACCAAACATTTTCCTCTTTAAATGTAAATATCATACAGTATTTATTGATATTGCTATCATAATTCCTAGAAAAATTTCCACAATGCTAAAAATCTTGTATAAAAAATTCATACGCTTTGTAAATATTATTTCAAACGGCATCCACAAAAATATGTGTGTGAGACATAAAAATATTTCAGTGGCTTGTTAGTCGTCAACAAAGAAGGTGCGTAGCGCATGTTTTAGTGTTTTTTTTTTTTTAATTTTAAGAGATTTTGATTTCTACACCGAGTGTTAATAATAAGCTACATAAATATACGCATGTTTGTACTATGTGTGAGTGCCAATTTTTTTATAGTGTTTCTTTCTTTTTGCGCACGTCCGTCTTAAAAACATAAACAGTTGTTTATTGTATTGCATTCAATATGTTAAAGATTTTTTTCTTGCTCTGGAATAACTGTTGTAACCATACGTATTTTTAAAATATTATTGGTGAAGCAAATATATATGCATAGATGCTGCACATCATATGAAATTGCCAAAAAAAAATAAAGCTTATGATGAGTTGGATAAGTAAAGAGGGAAAGCAAAAACTTCGTGTTTACATTCAAGACATGCATAGACACAACTGTTCGTACTCATTGTGTTAATTTTCAGTTAATTTAGTTATTAAACGGTTTGTATAACTACAATTTCACATTTTTCTAATTTACTTAAATATATTATTTTCAATTTATCTTTTCGGTTTCACAAACAAGTATTGAATGACGAAAAAATCTGTTTGATTTTTTTATTAAAAAAGCGTCTTATTCGGGTTTTCTAACCATAAAAATAAAAAAATAGCATAATATATGCTCTATTATTCAAATATTGTTTACCCATAGCCATAAAAAACTTTTGCGAAAGTCCGGAAAATGCAAGTCTGCTACCTGATAATGAAGTTCATAATACAGTACGAAAAAGGTAGCAAATTTATTGGATCTTCGCAACCATCAAAATTTCCATATTATTAGGATATTTTTAATACCAAGAACCATAAAAAATTAACCTTTTTCTTGTTAATGCTTGAGTAAAGTCCACAAAATACACTTGTTACCAATGCATTACACAGTTTTTGTGCTAAAGTGGAGTAATATCGTGAGATATAGAATAAGCTGAAACACACATAACTACGTACATATGCACGTACATGTTTCATCTTATTCTCGTTTTCGCGATATTGCTCTACAGTAGCAATCTCCAAAAGAGAACAGGAATAACTTACTCTCTTGTGGGAAATGTAATAATTTTCAATCTGGTTTTTGTGCATGTAAACTAAATGCATGACAGAGCAACACATTTATAAATATATAGGCTTCAGCTATGGTGAGCTGCTGTAAGAAAATATTGGCCCCTATTATGAGTTGCTTTCGACGTTCGTTAGCCATCGAAAGAATTGTTGTTTGGTATTATGACGCGCATTCGATAGAAAAAAGTGTAATTGTGAATTTTATCTATTGTGAATAGATAATAATAATGACAATAGAAAAATTTTTTTTCAAATTACGCTTTTTTTCAAATTACGCTTAAATACGTTTCGTTTATATCCTTGTTGAAAAATAAAAAAATATGACGACTTCAACGGAGCTGTGGTTTGATGAATCCTCTGATGAGGATGATAACTTAGTGGAACTAGCTAGATACCGAAAACATCCTTTGGGAATGAGTTCAACGGCGTAAGTGTACTCCATTCAAGTGGTGTTTATATACGCATTTATATAATTTGAAGAATTTTTTTCAGTTTTAACTTTCGACTTTGCAAGGAAGCTTTTATGTATTTGTCATCCACTACAGATGAGCAACTGCAGCAATGTACAATGTAATTGTTGCCTGGTACTTACGATCTTATTTCTGTATAAAAATGAATTAAAAATGAAGTTCAGTTTCTTTAAATAAAAAAATGGTAAAAGACTTACATTTTTAATATTTTTATTGATTTAAATATATTGTTCACAATTTAAAAATACACACATTAATAATTTTCACACACAAAACATCAGCGTCGAAAGCTAACAACTGTTAAATAAATAAATCGATGCTCAACGAAATATTCGACAGAATTGCCAGCTCATAATAGCAATTTGATTATCGATATTCGATAGCCAAGGAATATCGAAGATCGAATGCAACACGTAATAGGGGCCATTGTTACTAAAATAAAAAATGCCTAAAAATAAGATACACCACATCAGTGCCTATAGAGCTGTATCGTGTGAGTTTAGAGTATTCGTTTGTGTCAAAGCTGGCTATGTGTACGTATTTGTGTGTTTGGTAGCATTGCCAATTCGACCAACTTTGGGTAACGCGATCTTACATTTTCAAAATTAACGGACGTATAGAAAATTTGAGAGGGTTTAAGACTCTCAGAGCAAGCAAGCAGACTTGGCTACTGTGAAAACCTGTATTGTGACAATGCTACCAACTTTGCAGGAGCCAAAAGCCAACTAACGGAACTATCAGAAGCTACGAAGAAGAACGTTTCATTTCATACCACCGAGAGCACCTGCGAAGGAAGCTGCGGTAAAATCATCCAACTATCTTCTCGTCAGAATTATATCGTCAGCATCATGAACGTATAAAGTACTCGGAACTGTGGTCATTGAAATTGAAGGAATCCTCAATTCACTGCCAATAAGCCCAATGTCAGAAAATCCAAATGATTTAGCAGGTCATTTTTTTATTGGGGAACCACTTACTGCTCAAGTTGATACATATTCTACTCCGAATAAAACAAACCTGCTGATGAAACTTGTATCGCATAAAAAATGAGTTTTGGAAGCGGTAGCCACGAGAATATCTACATGAACTACAATATCGACATAAGTGAAAAACTGAAGTAATCAACCTTAAACCCGGGGATATGCTCATCATCAAGGAAGACAACACAGCTCCTTTGCAGTGGCCGTTGGGAAGAGTTGAAAAAATACATCGAGGCGATGAGGGTCTGGTTCGGGTAGCTGACGTTAAAACAGAAACCAATGTAACCAATAAATACTGAACACCCTAACAAGATTTCCGACCAACATCAACCAACTAAAGCAACTATCAATCGAAACAATCATAAATCTGAAATTCCTATGAAAATGGTCATACCTACAGAATGGCAGCTTTTAGCTTATTGTGATTTAGATGGATTTTGGTTGAATTGGAATTATTTTCGAATGGAACCAGAGCACTTAATCATCTGTGTCAAGAAATGCAGCAAAAAGCAACATGTGTAAATTTGGTAACCTATTTTAAATACACTGAGTCTAGGTTAATGATGGACAGCACACTATTTTCTGGGAAAAGACAAAAAAGAGCAGCAATGGATATCGTGGAGAACATTGCCCCTCACTATTTGGAGTACTAAACTCGGAATATGCTGAAAGTATGGCGCATACTATAACACAAGTTAAGCAAAATGAAGCCCATCTGCTCAAACTGTTAAAGAATCAAACGTCAAAATTTGATTCCACAAACAACATTGTCAAGTTGGATCAAGAAATGACAAAGAAAAAGTTTAATAAAATTGACTTCCAAATATCACAAATATATAACCGACTCCGTAACAACAGTGAAGAAGAAAAAACTTACAACATTTTTGTTGTCATTATGTGTTCAACTATCAATAATGGCAGCTAACTTAGACAAAACTCAGTCGTTGCTTCTTGACATTCTAACAAACACTCATTATGGCATAATAAGCCCATTATTACTTTCCCCGATCCAACAGCAACGCGGAGTAGATCAAATAGTATTCCATCTGCCTGAGTCACTTCAGTTACCTCTAAAGCGAGAAGATACATTGTAACTATACAAACTCAAAAAAGTGACTGGAGGACTTACAAATACCACAGCAATTTTCAGAATAACCTTACCACTAATTGAAAGAGACTAGTACGACATATTTAATCTTATACCAATACCAAGGTGGATTAACAAACCGATTGTATTAATAGAAATATGATATTTTTTACTAGCAATTGATATCGCGCAGAAGAGATATTTCCTCGTGAGCAACGCTGAACTCGACTCATGCACAGCCATTAAGGGAGAAAGGTACTTATGCTCTAAGAGTAAAATTCGATATGGACTGGATGCAGCAGCATATGTCTGTGAAATAAATTTGTTTCTCAACAAAACACAATCAGACTGTAATTTCAAAGGTTGACAACCAAGTTTGTTTGGACCTCGTTGCGGCATCAAAACCAATGGATATATGCAATGCTATTTCCATCCCATGTAACAGCAATATGTAAAACAGTCATCACCCAATTAATCTTGGAAGGATCAGGCTTATTAAGTTTAGGACCTGAATGCGTGCTGCAATACAATGCCATAGCCATTCAAGCGCATCATAAAATATCAAGTTCAACTTAAACGTCTTACCTTAGATTTTAGGAAACTACGGATAAAATCTATACAAAAACTGTTGAACTTTTATTAATTGATATACGCAAAGCCGAATATGTTTCACAAATACAAAACTTAACAGCCTTACAAACTTTACTCACTGAACAGAACATACTCCAGCTTCCAAATCAAATTGATGCGCAGAACTACCACCATATAACCGGCATCGTGGTGTATCTAATCACTAAACAAAAATTCAAATGTGCACCAACTCCAGGACCTCGTAATTTGCAAACTTCTTCAGATTTTATAGTCCACATTAAAAAAAAGTTGAAATCAACACTTCAACTCAGATTATAAGAATTAAATTGCCAACACAGCATTTGCAACATGCCATGGATCTACATAGTATTTGAGCTGCGCTCAATGGGGGGAACATGTTCACAAAATTCTTTAGACTTAAGATTCACGTAGAAGAAAAAAATTAGTATTATTTTTATGTATTAATTTCGGTCATACAGCCAATGAACCTTGAAATTTGTTTTGACAGTAATTTCAATAAGGTTCTGTTGCATTTTAAAGTCCAAAGTAGCAAGAAATTTTATTGGTCTTGGGAACAACTCGGTTAAAGAGCCGCTTGTTTTGTTCAATAAAAAACAAAAAAACAAAATATCCAATCCAGTTTATGTGCTAAGATTGAATCCTGAACTGATTGACAAACGAGTCATTCAACATGTATGTATAATATTACTTTTTTAATAAGCTGCTGTATTAAAGATGTCATATAATGTAAAAAATTATAGTTATAGCTTATATAAATGTAAAAATGAGTATGCGTTTGTATTTTTTAGACAGCTAAACGGCTGAAAAGATTTTCTTGAAATTTTAAAAGTATCTCTCCTTCTGGAAGAAAATTAAAAAAACTAACTGGGAAGTGCCACACTCATACGAAGGAAATACTTATTTATCTATATCTTTAAAATGGCGACAGTGAATTTAGTCTTAATAGGTTCCTAGTCAATACTAATCATCAGTCCAAAAGTCGGCAAAAAAAAGATAAATAGGCGTAGTACATCCCATACAAAATAAATATTGATTTTTATATATTTTGAGAATGGTAAAACTTGAAGTTTCAGAAATTGGTCCAAATGACTTCGTAATCAATGCAAAATATTAGCTACATGGATGGAATCGTATAAGTGGGCGTGACATCACCCATACATAGTAAACACTATCTTTTGTATGTCTTGAAGTCGGTAATAGTAAAAGTTTTCGCCGTGGACAATATATATCATCCGTCAATAAGTGGGCGGGATTGGATAAGTGGTTGTTGTTGTAGCAGCTTGACCTGAAAATATAAGAATATGTATTTATATTGTCACTCATTTCCCCCTCTCCTTCTTCTTCATCTCCTAACCTAAGGCCCAGGAGTTGAGCTACTTTCTTCGGATTAGAACAGAGTTGTCGGGTTTTCACTACAAGCAAACAGATGCTGGACATCATGAGACCTGTTCCACAGGCCGGACAGACATTGGAAATATATTCATTAATTCCAGCTCAATATGAATATGGTCTTGGTAAGTGGCCGGATGTTATATAGGATATAGGACAACTCTCGAAAGAATTTTTTCATTTCCCCACATGGGATGGGCGACTTCCTGAACGACATTCTCGTGAGAGTTTCTCAGCACTCTTTCAACCGTATAACGATGAGTGTCCTTCAGAGATATCTTTACCACTTGCCTTGTATGTAGCCAAGGTTTCTTTATCTGTGCCCCAAGTACTGCCGGCTAGTGACTTGAGGACGCTGGATATGTGGTCGCGGCTGCTTCCGTTCATACTAAATAGGGAATTCTGTATATGTATGTGGAGCACGGTAACAATAATTTTTCATCATCTAACCACATCAGTTAATAACGAGAGTGATTGGATTGTTGCATAAAGCACACCAGGTAAAAGCTATACGTATACATACACTACATAAAACTGAATGCGTATTTATTTGAAGACTATATACAGCTAAAAAGTTGAGCTTACACCGGAAGGGGATAAAATGTCTGACAAGAGTAAACAATTATAACTAGGAAATAGTTAAGATAATAATTAACATAGGGGTAGCGAAGCACGACGGATTTGAGCTATTATATATAATATAAAGCTCGTTTTTGTCTTAAAACATACAATGATATGATAGTTGTTTTCAGTTTTGGAAAATTTTGTGCGCATTTTTAAGCTGGAAAAGTATAATGCTTCTCTAATAAAAATTGGAAGGCTTCTTAAAATTATTTGCCATTAAAAGTTTTAAAACTTAAATATATTCTTACTGGCTTAATAAGGTTTTAGTTAGCAAACATATATAAGAGACATAAAAATATTAAATAACCAGTTTAATTAAAGTTGTATAAATATTTTTTTTTTTTTTTTTTTTTTTTTTTTTTTTTGTAAGAACATTCTGCCTGGAACAGTAAAACAAAATGTTTCGTTCGTACAAAATTTTATATGGAAAACAAAAACAAAAATTAAATCGTTGTTTGTTTTGTTTTCTGGGCCAGGCAGATTATTCGTAATATTTGCGAATGTTCGAGTCATATTATAAAATTAATTAAAAACCTTTGTTCGATTAATTATATTATATTTTATCCATATTTTATTTGCAGTCTCGGTTTAAGCTGGTTAACAATTAAATATATTGAGACTTCATCTATAAGTAAGATTAATCCAGTTGTGGAAAGCTTAAAGGCAATAATGATTGGATTGAATAATGGAGAATGTTCTTCATATTATAAAAATAAGTGTTAAGTGTTAATTCAATTTTTAAATATTTAGTACCTACATACTAGTATATAGATAGTATATAAGTATATTATAATTAAAACGAACGGTGTTGGCTTAGTCTTTAACTTGTAACAAATGTATCTTTTTTTATAATTTTTATTTTGAATGCCAAATGTATTAGGTCATTCTTTTGGACTTATAACAAAATACATACCTAAGTACTTTTTATTTTATTATAACTTCCAATGAAATGGAATTTAATTTTTGTTGTTATTTTTAGGTTATAGACACATTGTGTAGTAGTAAATAAAAAAATATTTTCTATAAATTTGTTTAAAGAGAAGATATGAGTCTATTATTACTTAGTGGGAAAAAGTTGCTTAGGTTTCGAACAGTACTGTATATATATATATATATATATATATATATATATATATATATTTTTATTTACTACTACACAATGGGTCTATAACCTAAAAATAACAACAAAAATTAAATTCCATTTCATTGGAAGTTATAATAAAATAAAAAGAAAATTAACTTAAAAATTCGCTGTTCAAAACCTAAGCAACTTTTAATATTTGGTATGATATCCTTTGTTTCTTACGACCTCAGCGCATCTTTTGGGCATAGATTCAATAAGAATTGATAGAATAGATGTTAGTATAGCTTCCCACTCTGATTTTAGACAGTTCATCAACTCCTGTTTATTTTTAAAGCGTCGAGTTCCAACTCTCCCTTTTTAAAATTCCAAAGAGGTTCTCCATGGAATTCAAGTCTGGCAATTGAGGTGGCCGATCCAAAACTTGAACCCCATTAGCTGCTAACCAATCCTTGACCAACTTCGATGAGTGCTTTGGGTCATTGTCATGTTGAAATACCCATCGAAGTGGCATTTCCCACTCAGCATAGTTAAGCATGTGGTTTGCTAAAATGTCTCTGTAAACAAAACGGTCCATTTTTGTTTGAATTTCCACAAAAGGACCAACACCACTGGCCGAAAAACGAGTCCAAACCATCACATTTCCACCCCCATGCTTTATTGTGGCTTTTGAGTACCGAGGATGTAGCCGCTTTCCTTTTGGTCTTCTCACGTGGCAAACTCCATCTGAATTTAGTAAGTTAAATTTAGATTCATCACTAAACAAAACAGTTCTCCATTTGGATATAGTCCAATGCATATGTGCTCTAGCAAAATCCAACCTAAAATAACCAAAAAGCTGAGAAAATCAGAGACTACGTTGCAATCAATTAAACAAACCTCTTTTTTAAATGTGAATCTCCATACCCCTTAACCGCCTTTGTAAACAAGGATAAACCCCACTTTAAATGGATTAAACCACCTATATTTAATAGGAAAAATTATCAAAAAAATCAGCAAACACTTGTGGAGATAGTACGTTTTTAAATCCTATTTATTTAAACATAAGTGTTATACGAAATATTATAAAAAAAGTGCAAGAGAATTATTGAAATTCTCTTATGAAAAAAAAAGTGCAAAAGCAAATTTTAATAAAAGTTCAAAGAACTTGTGGGCAAACTGTTAAAAATATCTAAGAGAAAATTTCCCCGCATAATTTGAAACAATGTCAACAGTTTTAATAACATTCCTTTTTTGAGTGCATATATTAATTTCTGTTAAGCTTACAGTTCTAATCGAATTTACATCGCTAACAGTGTTTTAACTTAACAGCGAACGTGTATTAATTTGTTTTGCGGCTGTTAATATAATAACAGAATATAAAATGTTTTAAGCAGGAACGTAATGTGAAGGAAAAGAACAAGAAAAATATGAAAAAAAATATTATATTTTACGTTGAACTTTACATCTGTTAATAAGCAAAACTCAAGTGACTGTTGTTGTTTTTTATATACATCTGTTTTTTATTTTGGATATACCAGCAAACAATTAAATGGGAAAACTTCTTTGCAAATAAAAATAAGGGAAAATATTTTTTTTTTATAAAATAACAACAGCAAGTAAATTAAATAATTACATTGATTGATATAAATTTGATAATTCGTGAATGTGTAATATTATTGCAGTTTTTTTTTTAAATATTCTAGTTTATTTTTTGCACTTTTTCCGACCCCACCATACTTAAAAGATGGTCTAAATACTATTGCACTTATACATCTAATTTATTTTATACTACAAGACTGAGTTTTTATTAATAGAAGTATTATTTTTTTCGACACATCTATCGAATATTTTAGATCACTATTTTGGTACTAATCTGAATTTTGATTGATTATATTTTTTTTAATAAATATTAAATAAATATTTTTTTTATTTTGTTTTTAATTTTTTTTTTCTTTTGTGATTTATCATCATTGATAAGTATATGACCATGTCTTTACTCGATGCATTTATCTGTGCTTCTGATCGTGTGGTAGAATTTCAGGCTTATTTTGGTGCACTTCTCTCAGATAGACATGCGGAACATACCCGGAGAGCCTCTATAGCATGTTATGATGATAAACTAAATGGATTTGCTAAACTGGAAGAGAAGGTTTAAGTCGAAACTGTTGTCTGGTTTTTATTTCACTTTCTATGCTCATGCTAAGGTTCTTTCGAAATTGAACGCATTTTTAGATGGCCTACTCCGGCACCGGAACGCGCGAATAAGTTAGCCTCCATTTTACCCCCTCTTATTGATAATTCCCCTAATGTTTCTTTACCTCCATGTGATACTGAGGTATTTTACGGAGACAGCCATGGACAAAATTTCGTGACTTATTTACTGCCTTATATCGTAACAGTAAACACCAGTCCGCAATAGAGAAAATGTGTCATTTGATCAAGAAGGCACTAGGTGGAGGTATTTTACGGAGACAGCCATGGACAAAATTTCGTGTCTTATTTACTGCCTTATATCGTAACAGTAAACACCAGTCCGCAATAGAGAAAATGTGTCATTTGATCAAGAAGGCACTAGGTGGAGCTCGCGAATTATTGAACACTTGCCCGATAACTAATGACGGCTTCGAAACTGCATGGAAGAACCTCTTGTAAACTCCCAATTGAAAACGCTATTAAAAATTTCCCCCATTACAAGGGAAACAGACAGTATTATACGGCGTATGCAGCGTAAGATCAACGATTGCGTCACTAATCTGTCTCTTTTGGAAATCAATACTGCAAATTGGGACATTATCTTCGTGTACATTTGCTCAACTTGCTTACATGAAGTTACCATTAGCTTATGGGAACAATCCCTTCCCAATAGCACAGAGTTGCCATCATGGAAACAAATTGGTGCTTTCAGATTCCAAACTTTGGAATCAGTGGCTACATTCGCATCACTTTCGTAAATCCCAACCATTCCCATAACAATATTAAAGTATCTCTCGTGTTCCCTTTGTTCCGATGCACATCGCAGTAGACTTTGTCCTAAATTTCTCGAGATGCCAGTTGAGAAGCGTTTTACCATCGTCAAGAGACAAAGGAGATGCACTAATTGTCTTGGAACTTCCCACGAATTGAACAAATGTAAGAGTCAATATTTATGTCACATCTGCAAACGGAAACATCATTTCTTGCTTCATCGTATGAAAAATGCACATAATCAAAATCACAACCCTCCAGTTGATAGCCGCTCATTAGCTTCGACACTCAATACAAACCCAAACGACTCTCGTCCATTTAATCCTTCTCAACCGAGTGTAATGAATATTAGCCCCCCTACGTCAGCTGAAGCCGCTGCTGAAATGCGTCAAACATATTCCACCCAAGTACAGTCCACATCAAATTTTACAGTTTTACTCGGTACTGCTTTTATAGAGATTTATTCGGATGATCTCAAGTGTAAGGTTCAAGCTCTGATAGATTCCGCTTCTGAGGCTACGTTTATTTCAAAAAGCTTCAAAGTAAGGTATCATTGAAAATTCGTTCCTCAAAAACTGAAGTACATGGTCTTAATGACGCTTTAACGGCCACTACCACTCAGTTGTGCTTTATTCGTATCGGATCACTCATTGACAGTACTTTTGAAACGTATGCAATTGCTTTTGCCGAGAAAAAGTTAACGGACCAAGTACCTCATTACCCACTCTTAAAAGTGGAGATTTTGATAATCTACAAATGGCTGACACACATCATCGTAAGTGCTCTTAGATTGATCTTCTCCTTGGGGGAGATGTATATCCCAAAGTAATAAGAAACGGCTTGCGATGGCAAAACAAACTGTCTTTGGATGGATCATTACAGACAACTAATAACGTACCCTTCATTTCATTTTTTTTTTTAATGAATTTGCCATTAACACTCAACTATAAAAATGTTGAGAATTGTAGAAAGTCCCAAGGAATCCAGTCTCTTTGATGACAATATTTACTGTGAAAATCTATACTAATCCGCGACATACCGCAATCAAAATGGTCACGTTGTAGTTTCGCTCCCATTTCGTCGTGAATACTCTGATAATCTCAATATTGGTTCTTCTAGACATATTGCACTGAATCAATGTCTTAGAAACGACTCTAGGTTGCTCAGAAATCCACAGTTAAAATCCGAATACGATCGTGTTATTTCCAAATACTTAACTCTGAAGCCAATGACACAAGTCACTCCATCTAGCGCCAATAGCACTTATTATTTACCCCATCATGCGATTATTAAACCCGACAGTACTACTACTAAATTACGTGTAGCTTTTAATGCTTCAAGTCCGCTCTCAAACGGAAATAGCCTCAACGACTTGCTTTACGCCGGACCTATTCTACAATCGGATTTAACAATTTGCGCTGGAGATTGTATAGATACGTATATAATGCCGACATTGAAAAAATGTATCGACAGATACTGGTCGACCCAAATCATACCCCACTCTAAAGAATAATTTTTCGGAATTCTCCTCAAGACATTCCTTGTAAAGTGTGCCCCTTACGTTGCGATACGTACTTACAGTTAGTCTCTATATGTGAGAAACACCTCCTGATGTGTCAAATGTACTTCGTAACTACATGTACGTAGATGACGTGCTTGCTGGCTCTCACACCTTATCTTCTGCACTTAAATCGAGAGATGAACTTATTGGAGTTCTAAAATCAGCTGGTTTTTCGCTTCGCAAGTGGACAGAAAACCACGATCATTTACTAATAAGCCTTTTCCCTAATCGTTTCCTCGACTCAGAGTTCCTGAAACTGCCACTGAAATTGACTCTAGTACCACAAAAACATTAGGTTTACTTTGGAATGAGGGAAAAGATAATTTCTACTTTCAACTTACCTCGGCCTCCTACGATCGAAATTCGATCACAAAGTTTTGTCGAAAATCGCAAAACTCTTTGACCCCACCGGTTAGCTTGCTCCAAAAATAATCGTCGCAAAGATAATTATGCAGCAGATTTGAAAAGATTAAATAAACTTGGATGAAGATCTTAAACCATCTACTTTACGCCAAAGCAGGCATTTCTAGATGACTACAAAGACGTTGAACAGATAACAGTTCCCCGATTTGTCAACTTTGATTCTCCATATACAATTAAATTGCACGCCTTTTGCGACGCTTCGGAAAAAGAATATGCCACTACATTGTACATACGAGCGGATTATTTGGTTTACGCGTCATCCCACCTCTTAGTTGCGAAGACGAAGGTGGCACGAGTCAAATTTGTTTCACTACCCCAAAAAGAACTTTGTCGAGCAGAACTGATGGGAAAAAGGGTAGATTCTATTCAACCAGAACTCAATCTTCAGAACTATAAGTTGTTTTTGTGAACCGATTCAACTATAGTCTTAGAATGGCTATAGAAACCTTCAAATAAATGGAAAACTTTTGTGGAAAATATTATTTTCTCTATCATCGAAAAAGTTGAAGAGGAATCTTGGTTCCATCTTGATTACAAAAATAACCACACCGATTTGGCATCCCGCTCACTCACTGTATCGCAACTCAAATGTAACAACCTATGGTGGCATGGTTCCATATGGCTTAGACTGCCTCATAGTCAATGGCCGAAAAATTCGTCGTCAAACTTCTCTACAAATGAAGAGGAAAAAGCCGTTCACACCCACTTTACTCGGGTCCAAGTCACGGACATTTTATCGAACTTCTCTGATTTTCCGAAGACCATGCGTATCATCTGTTACATCTTCCGTTGTTATTACCAATGCAACAGAAAATTATACCACAAATTTATAACGAGAATCAACCAGAGATGAATTGAAACATGCAAGACCACGAATGGTTATATCATGTCAGAAAATTCACTTTGAACAGGAATACAAATTATTATCTCAAGATCTGGAAATACCAAGGAAAAGTCACCTCTTAACTTTTAACCAATTCTTCGAGAATAAACGCCTATCTAATTCCTCTACACTGAGTTATGATGAAAGGTTTCCCATACTACTCCCCTATCACGGATATTATACCCGATTGTTCTTAACCTATCTTCTTAAATACTCACTTCATGGCCAAAATTCACTACTATTCAAATTAATGAGTCTTTATTTTTAAGAACCCCGGTTAAAGGTTCTAATCAAAACCATTTTGTCACAATGTAAAACGTTAGTGATTCAGAAACGCCAGAAAAGTCAGCAATTAATGATAGCATTACCCCCTGACAGAACAACGCTTACTGGACCTTTTACCAACACCGGTGTCGATGTCGCTATTCGTTTGATATCAAAAGTTACAAAAGGTTACGTCGAAGCTACGATCCAAATTTCATCACAGGCGTTCTTTGCTGCATTTGCTCGGTTCTTTTCTCGGAGAGAGTCCCCAAACGCATTGTTTTCTGACAATGGCACTGCATTTGTTGGCACTTCCCATATACTGGACGCTGATAAATCAAATTTCATCGTAATTGTCCGACGTAAATTGCTTGACCAGGAAAGTTTCGATTTATTGGAATGGCATTTTATCCCACCTGGTGCACCGCATGTAGGAGGTGTCTGGGAAGCAGGAAAAGCTTCAAGATGAGTTTTAAATGGATTTCCCACAGTCAAACCTTCACCTTTGATGAACTTACCACTATGTTGACACGGATCGAAGCATATTTAAATTCTAGACCTCTCTGTTCAAAAAGCGAAAGCCCCGCAGAAATCAGTGCACTTACCACCATTCATTTTCTTGTAGGAACGCCATTGCTATCAGCCCCAGAACCTGATCTATCAGATCATTCCCTGTCTTATGTTTCATTTATGCATATCAACTGCCTTTTTATTCTTATTTTTTATCTAATGCGAAACTGTTTTTTTTATAAACTGAATTAACGAATTGAATTGAATATTGTACTCTAAAATGTTTTTAAATGACATATTGTAACTTAAAATTTTTTTTTGTTCCCTTTTTAAATTCATATAATTATAAATAATTTTGTTATTAAAACTAGAAATTAAAATTAAATTACAAAAAAATGAGTTGTTTTGATGATAACTTGAGCTAGCTACATTGTGAATTTCAAATTGAATTTACTGAAATAGTTATTTTGAAAGTTATATCTACGTATATTATATATATATTATCATATTATTAAATTAGTCTATAGTCAAAGGCTCGTTGTGGTTTGGATAATAGTAAGGGGGCTGGAATGTTTAAGTGTAACACTAAAAGTGTATTTATTTAAATGTCCTCTTTTTTATCTCCTCCACTACTATAGCTAATAGCTTAAAAAAATGTATTTTTATTATGAAGGCAACCAGCTACTATATGGCAACCAGCATTATGAATAAATTATACTTTATAAGCCCCCATATTAACCCACATATATTTTATACTTATTTGTCAAAATATTAAACTTTCTTCGCATCTCTCCCTAACAGTATACGATCGATTACAGCATATTTTAAGGAGAAAGATACAAGAAGCAAAATACAAATGGCTGGAAGAAAAGTGCTTAGAAATTAAAAATCTACAGCTGGAACACGACGATTTTAATTCACACTAAGAACTGAAAGAAACTTTCAGAGTACATATATAAAGGGTCCGCCAAATAAATTTTTTTTTTGAAATTGCTATAAAAAAAAACTACTGAATATCTTCTCAAATTTCTTTTTTTATTTGAAAGTACAATCCTTCCGGTTAATAATGGAAAATAATCTCATTCAAATGGCTGCCTCGCCTGGCCATGCAGTAGCCTACACGATAGGTCCAATTTTTAAGCACATTATCGATTGTGTGCAGCTGTATTTCACCAATGGCTTCACGAATATTGTCCTTTAAAGCGTCAATTGTCTCTGGCTTGTTGGCGTAACACTTATCTTTGACGACACCCCACAAATAATAGTCCAATGGTGTCAAATCGCAGCTCCGAGGTGGCCAAACGACATCAGAACTGCGGCTGATAATGCGATCTTCAAAAACAGCGCAAAACATCGAGTGTAGCTTCGGCTGTGTGGCACGTAGCGCCGTCCTGTTGAAACCAAATGTTGCTAATATCCTCCTCTTCAATTTTTGTGAACAAAAATTTGTTCAACATGGCCCGATAACTATCGCCATTGACTGTAACGGCCACTCCTTGCTCATTTTCGAAGAAAAATGGCCCAATTATGACTCTGGACCAAAATACGCACCAGTGACTCGTCTTGGGTGTATCGGCTTTTCAATATATGCGTGTGGGTTTTCTGTGCCCCAAATGTAACAATTTTGCTTGTTTACATACCCGCCAAGATCAAAATGAGCTTCATCTGAAAAGATGATTTTTTTTGGCAAAATCGGCATCTTCTGTAAGTCGATCGCGGGCCCACTTAGCGAAGCGTATACACAACCATATTCGTTCAGCGGAAGGATAAAACTAATTATCTGTCAAATCGGACATAAGCTAACTGTTACCATTTACGAAATTAGCACTAGTTGAAAAAACGTTAGATGGCGGACGCTATAGAAAAAAGATAAGCACTGGGCTTAACAACAAAAGAAGCAGCAATGGCAGAGTTATATTGAAACAGTATTCTCAGATGTGATGAAATATCATCAGAAATAATAAAACTATTAAATTATCATAATTTACATATTATTGAAAAGCTTTTTAAGGTAATATAAGTATGATACTGGAATATATACAGATGACTGTTAAATGTCCACTTTTATAACAATGCCAAAAAAGTCAAGACAATAAACTAATATCCCTAATATCATCTTGAAAATATTCTTGAGAGTTTAACAACAAAGATTATATAAAAGATGTGAAGTACACATCGGTCGAACTTAGTTGTGTTTTCGGCGAGTTTTGTATGTTTTCCATACAGGTTTTTGATCAAAATTACCATGACGGCAGAAAAATATCTTCCTGTGCTTTATTGATGATACAGACACAAGATGCATTTGAAACTTGTATTGTAGCAAACGGCAGAAGTTCGAGCTAATGAAATAATTACAGATTGCATTCCTATAAATACACAGAAAAAAATACGTAGTAGAAAACCTAATAAATTTATTACGTTTTCTACAACATAAATGGCTGTTACAGAAAACTAAATAAAACGTTCAGTTTTTAGTAAAACTTACATTCAGTTTCCAATTATGTAAAGTTCAGTTTCTGAGAAAGTGACCGTGCGTTCAGAAATATACTTCGTTCGTCCATCTTAACTACTATTAAATGTATAGTCATGTAGTCAATAAGGACACTAACGTGGCACATGAGATTTGATAAGAAAGTATACAAAATGAGAAAATGGGTGATAAATAACACAAGGGAATAAAATTAAAATTTTTTTGTGTTGACTTGAACTTTGTAGCAATTTTTTTTTACTAATTTGAGGTCGCTGATTTCAAATCAAATTGGTTTCTTTCTATCAGATTTACTTTTTGCGATATATCGATTTATTGGAATAACTTTATAATGGTTCACCATATTGAGTTAAAAAAATTCTAAAATCGTAAACGATATTATCTTTAAGCCTTTCCTATATTGGTTTTACATTTACCCATTAGTTTCAGAGATATCGTTGAAGTTTAAAAAAAAATTGTAATCGGTGCACAACTTTTGATTTTGTTCACAATTTACTGAGAAAACTGAATTGATAAAAATCGCGATTTCTATACCTAAACTGTTTTGAATATACTGATTTTGAAACCTAAACTGTGATTTGTGTAGCATTTTTTATGAATTTTTAAGAACAAATAAAAAAAATTTTTTTTAATTTTTCTTTTTTTTAGGAATAGAGTCGACAAAATTTTAGCCTACTCAAGTCGATATATCATACCACACAGCCTGAATTAATTCCCAAAACTCATAATAATTTGTAAGACACTTTCCTCTGGTTGCTGTTTCTATTACATTCCATAATTTGCCTATCGCATTAAATATGGAGACCGTGGAGGCCAATCTAATACAATGATATTGTTATCATCGAACTCTTTCTTAGAACACATTGCAGTGGCTTTTTGCCTTCAGGCAAAGGTAGCATTCAAGTTCGAAGTATTTCAACATAATATGTTAATTTCATAAATTTCTGTAGACGATATAGTGGCCCAACAACATAGCAGGAAAATTATCTCTAAACAACAATATTACCGCCACCATGCTTTACAGTGTTAATAGTGTTATTAATCATTTAAAGTGCTTATAAATGAATAACATTAATTAATTTCTGGCTCTTAATACTACCAGGTGTACCTGTATAAAATTAGTGTTTGTAAATTTTAATGGGAAAATGAAAAACATTTTATTCACAGTATTATCAAATCAAATTTTTTTCAACATGTTTATATTTGGTATAAAACCAGCGAGTAAATACAGCAATTGTTATCCAGGACTTTTTATTGGCAGTTTAGTAAACGGTTAAGCTTTCTTTATTTTCTCGTTTAAGTGCACGCGATGTTTCTGCTTTATTTATAACTAGTGATTTCATTATATAATCTCCAGAGGCATTGTAACAGAAAAGAACTGTTATGCGATCTTTTGGATTTTATACTCACTTGGAGATTTCATAGATTTTGCGAAAAATGTTTTATCTGGCATTCTTTTCCAATATAGACCTGTTTTGTCAGAATTAAACACTTGATCAGGTGTATAAGAATTGCCACACGAATCTGTATACATATGTATATAATGTTCAAAATAAAGTGTACTTACTTAATAAGCACCCCGTCAATTTCTATCGGATTAAAAAAAATTAAGTATCATTTTATTCATTGATAAACATACTACGTTAATAAATCCAAAAGTAGGTCTGTTCCTATATAAAATAGCGTGTAAAAACTTCTCTAAACTTGGAAATTTTGGAATGAATTGGATTCGAATGTGTTTACTTGAGAAATATACGCAGATTCTTTAAGTTTACTTAAGTAAAGTACATATATATACACCATTTCATAGGCTCGTCCCTCTTCTTTCCAAATCAGCTTGAAATTGGTTAACATTCAACTAAGTTATTAGCTTATAAGTGCATAAAGTTACGTCAAACTGGTTTTTTCCCTAACTCAGCATTTTGAAGGTGTTTCGAAAATTTCAAAATCAGATTCTTGTTGTACTCGATAGCACTTATCAAAAATTGGTATTACTTTGTAACACTTTTTTCTGAAATCAAAACTGTTGGTGTGTTTTTCCTATTAAGCCAACCAACTTGGTTTGCACTCGACTATTGAAGGGAACCTATACGCAGGTACTGAAAAGCTAACTAATTAGAGAGATGTGGGCAGGGATCTTGTTCCTCTAGTCCAGTTACGTACAATAAGAAAAAAATTACGTGGCAGTTACTTGCCGCTTTCGGTCAACAAACTACACTCTAAACCATTATTTCCTATTCCTGCGAAGTAGTGTCGATGTTATACCACAGCACTAAGCCCATCCATATGGGGAAGAAAAAAAATACTTTTACGAAAACCCCTAACACGCTAAACAATACCCCTGTTCCTAAAGTTCTACTCGAAAGCATATTACATATTAGATATACTTCGGTGTTTTCAAATTTTAAATTATATTCAAAATATATACATAAGTTACAAAAAAAAATTCTCTTAAGCCCATTATTACAACTTACCGATAGTTAGGAATTTATCAGGCAGATAATTTGCTTTTGATAATTAAAAGTAACCGGTTATTGGAGAGTTTGTTTTGCCTTTTACTTTTAACGTGAGGTTTAAGCATTTAAGCTTGACATACCTTAATTCTTTGAAATAAATAAAAAAACGTTTCGTTTATTTTGTCAAAAAAAAAAAAAAATAATGATAATAATGAAAATGAAAATGGAATGCAGATCTCGTTTATTTGTTATTAACGAACTGGTAATAATTTTGGAAGACTCAGAGCACAAAGTCTAGAGCGACCAAAAAATTTCGAATACAAAAGGACTAAGTATATCGAATATTACGATAAAATTGAATTTATGCAAAGATTTCTTGTGCCTAAGGATACATTTCAATATATTTGGGAAAAAATAAAAAGATCCTTGCAATCAAGCAGTCAGAGATTTGTACTAATATGTGCATAAGTATATTTTTATGTATATAAACAATCCAGAGATAAATATTATCCTCCAGGTATTACTTCTTATTACTTCAAACTAAATGATTGATAACGCTAAGGTTTTATGCAAGTGGTAGCTTTTTAATAACAATTGGTGACTTTTGTGGTGTTAGCGTTTCCACAGCAAGCCCAGTAGTTAAACAAACATCATTTGCTTTAGCTGCTTTGTCCAAAGAATTTATAAAATTTCCTTTCGATGAAAGTGAAATACAGCAAACAGCGGCAGATTTTTTTGCAATTGTAAGGTTCCCAAAAGCTATTGGTGCTTAAATTTCAAGCAGTTTGTAATTCGAAACTAATGTTCAAGATGGCCAGGATCAGCGCACGACAGCAATATGTTTAAAAATATCCGTTTAAGCATTAGTCTGTAAAATTAAAGACAAATTCTTGATCTTTTCTCTTCTAGCTCCAATTGTAAAATTTCATTGCGCAACTTTATAGTTTTGAGCATCTGCTCATGTCTTTCTTGGGCACCAGTATTTTCGTCCCTACAAAATTTTTTTGTAGAATTAATAACTACACTCGTTCCCCCTCTAAATTCCTTTTTCTTTTAGTACCAACTATCAGCACTTTTGATTTTGGAGTTTTTAATGTAGCTGGCTTCCAGCTTGACCACTCCATTTTAGCCACTGTCGACATATGTCTTTTTCCAGCTGAAAAGAAATAAACACATATGTTGGTATAATATAACACACATACAGTTTCGGATATTGGGTTAGCACATTTCATATATGCTGCATTTATATTATTTTAGGCATCAAAATTGTGTAAAGTATTTACCTACATGTGTTGTCTATGGTGTGCTCAGTACGAATCATAACATCTTTTTATTTTCTGGCGGTTTTAATTTTTATTGCTCTATTTTAACACAAAATAAATGAATACAAATTACAGTAAACTAATGCTACGTATTCCTTGAACAACGAGTGATGACATTTGTACATTAGCATGTAAAAAAAAAAAAAATTATTCCAAAAATTACACAAAGGTAATTTGCTAACCTAATGTCTACCACTTCATAATAAAAAGATGATAATTTCATATAATAATGAGCTTTCCAAGTCTTTAAGAGGTGTTCCCTCACTTTCAATTACTGTAAAAAGCAAAACCTTGCAGTTATAAATTTGTAAAAAAGAAAATCTACGATAATACTTACAGCAGTCACTACCAAAATTATTTTGAAATCCAGTTGCTGAATCTCCCAGTATTGATGCTATTTGTTACGTCTCTAATTTCTGTCTAGCCATTTCTGCCTTTGATTTGTGCTTAATCATTTCCTACTTATCACGCCGTGCCGTTGTGTCCTATTTGTTGCTGAAAATTGCTTCTCAATTGTTTTCCACGCAACTTCCTTTTGCTTCCAAGCTACAGCATCAGATTTTTTATTCTCAATGAGGCTTTTGTGGAGTTCTACTGGTTCCACCAATATTACCTCTTCTTCTGCCGTGTAATTTTTTGACCGCTTTCTATTTGTTGTGAAATTTGACAAATCAAAAATATCATAATTAAAAAAAAAATATGATTTTTTTCTCCATAAATCCAAAAATACGGGTTATATTAAAAGGTGATGTCAGAGTGACTTAAAGCTTCTATAATTTACGTTTTTTAACAGATGGCTTAATGAAATCGAATAAGTAATTTCAAAGATATCATAAGATGTATGAAGCAGCCTCTTTAAAAATCTCACATTTAAAAAAAAAAAATCGAAAAGAAAGCATATCCATAAAATCTGAAATGTTGATGATTTTTGAAGTTAGGTGGTTATCCAAGTTATTTTTCTTGTCGCATAGTGTAATCTGTATTTTAACTAAAGCGTATTTAAAAGTTTTTTTGAACTTGAAACTGTCAATACTACTACCCGTATATTATTTTATTTCTCATTTACAATATGAAAAATACAAATTCATGCAACCTGACAATTTTAATTACAAGAATTTCTTTATTTTTCTGAAAAATTATGAATAAAACGCTTTTTGTCTATTTCTTTTAAGAAAGAAAACCCTTTTATCTAAACTGGTATAAAAAAAAGATTATTTAATTATTTATTTTGTTAAAAAAAGGGGCTTAAAAACATTTCTGAACAAATGTAGGAATGTTGATTTGGTTAAGTAAGGACATAACTTACAGGATAATTTTATTAAAATAATAAAGTTATTGAACCGAATTTTTCATTGGTTTGACTGGTTACACATCAATAATCAATTCAATATACGTCAAACAACGTTTCCAGTGTTGCAAAATGAACATGTTATACGTATTTAATTTTTTTCCCTTCTTGATATCGTTATAACTGCAACATCAAGCAATTGGCCTCTAAATTCATTATTTTCTTTTAAATTAGTAGATACTGCCACTTATCTTGCCATTACATCTAATGTCGTTCTCCGCTAACTAACTACATAACTCAACTACTGAAAATTATTATTATTATGGTTATTGATATTGTTATGTTAGTTTGTAATTTTAAGTTTACATCTTTACTTATTTTTCTTCATTTGCTCCTCGCTGTTATAAACTATTACTTTATTGATGTTTCCTAACGTTAATCTCGGCCCAATGGTAAATAATTCTACACTTTTTGCTAATATATGTATTTCGTCCATTTTGAGACCAGTTAAATGTTCCTCATCTCAACTGTTGTAGTATAAAGTCCGCTTTTAGATCCCCTAATTTTGATCAGGTGAAGAATGTTGTTGGTGGGTCTTGCTGTGATTTTGTTCAAATTTCTGAAACATGGCTATCGCATAATATTTCTAGTTGATATGACTTTGTTCGAAATTATAGAATCTGGATGAGAGGTGGTGGTCTCGGTATTTATGTATTGAGGGGAATGAAATTTAAAGTTGCTTTTAAATTTTCGTCTCGGGTGAGTGAGTCATTATTTATTAGAGTATCCACACGATTAATCGTTGTTCAATTGAAGGCCTTACTCAAATTAATCGATGAATTTTAGAAGTTTAAAATCAATTAATTTCTTACTCGAACAAAAGTAAAATTCGATTAATTAGTTACTCTATTATTTATTGAAATTTGTATTATTAGCTCTAAGGTTCTCTTTGTGGTTGTTCGTTTACCTCCGCCTGCTGATTTGTGCAGTTTTGATGTAATACATAATGAAATTTTTTTAAATTATTCTTATAAATATAATTGTGGTTGGGAATTTTAATTTTAATCTGTTTGACAATGTTAAATCCGATACAGTGCAATCTTTTTGTGAAAGGTTTAATTTTTATATTTGTCATAATTCGATTCCATCTCATGTTGATGACTACACGTTAGTTAGTAAGGACCTGATTATCAACTTATCTGATCAGGTGCAATGTCCTTCAATTTCTCCATTCCTCTCATTTAGGATTAGTAAGCAATGAGTAATGTAATTTGAATAGTATTGACTGGCATGGTTTACTTACTTTCCTGACGAATTTTGATTTTTCACGTATTTTGTATGAAGAGGATGTTAATATGACGTTTCAAATCTTTTCCACTCTTATTAATGAACTTTATATTTTTGATCCTATTATACGTGTTAACATTTCAGAGCATAGGAATGTATGGATAAATACCAGACATGTAATTACATATCTCTCTCTCATCGTGAAATTGCTTTTCGGCCATATTTAAATGATCCAGCCACTATTAAATGGACTATATATTGTAAGTTCCATAATAAGGCTAAGTCCATAATTACTAGAGAGAAGAGAAGATTTTCTACTAATTTGTTTAGAAGCGTGTTAATGTGTTGGATGTGTTTAGAGCCCTTAGGGTGAAGTCAAAGGCTGTTGTTACTGATGATGTCATGGTTGGGTTCCTGAATCTAGTCTATGCACACATATCCCATATTATTCTGGATCTTAAGAATACGATTTTGACCACGTAAATTTTTTTCCCAATGTATGCCAATGGTAGTGTCTATTCCAAAGTCCACCCATGTGTCTAGTCCGGCTGATTTGACGCCAATCTCAATTCTACCTACTCTGTCAAAGGTAGTCGAGCATATTATTAAGGGCCAAATTCTTATCACCTTTGGGAATCAAATTAGTGTGTCTCAATTTGGATTTAGACGTATTTATAATATTATGTCACCTTTGTTGGCCTTAACGGGCATTGCACTAATGGCAGGAAACTCTTTCATTGGTTTCTATGGATTTAACAAAAGCCTTAAATTCTATATGCTTTTTTTTCTACATTGTTTAGGATACTTAGAGAAAAATTTGCTTTCTCCAGACGAGCTTGTAAAATAATTATGTCCTATATATATCTGGTAGAGAGCAATTTGTTGATTTGCTTAGAAGACATTGCAGCCTGGTGTCTGTAACGTCTGGTGTTCCGCAAAGCTCGGTGTTAGGTCCTTTGTTATTTTTGCTTTATATTAATGATCTACCTTCGGCTACTATTGTATGGGTTGTACACCGTTTATGTTTTCAGAAGATATTTTTTTGTTATTCAGCACTGATTGGAACTTCATTGACGTTTGGAAATATAATATTTATGATTGCCTTGAAAGAGTTACTTTCTGCTTGCATAGTTACTCCTTATCTGTTAATAACCTTTTGGTACACAGCTACCTGACTTGCATATAGCAATTCGTTGCTCCCCTATTGAAATTGTGACTCAACAAAAATGTTTGGGTATTTTGATTTACGATAATCTTAGTTTTAAACCACTCCTTTGTAATGTTTATGGAAGGATTGTGTGCACCCTACCTAGGATTGGCACATTTATTGATAATGTAACGTATTTTATATGGACTGGAGGTAATTTCTGGGGCCATGTGAAAAATTTTCTTGGCAGGTTGCAACTCTAGACAATACGTAACTGGTTGTTTTTTAATTTTTTTCTATAAAATTATTAAAATGGGTTTTCGCACTCTTTTGCATTATATGTTTATATTCTCTAGATCCACTAGGAATAAGACAGATCTTTTATTGTTAGAGTTACACGTAGTTGGTACTGTCTCGCTTTCGAGCTCGTTCATTTTCCCATAGCAATAATGTGTTTCGCCTTAAATATCGAAGGTTTTACCTATAATGAGTATTTTTATCGACTTTTATTGCATATTACTCTTGTATTTACCGTATTCTGTACACAAGTCTACTTTTGATTAACTATTTTTAATTGTTGATTTTGATTTTAGTGGCTGAACTTGTTGGTATTACAATGGAAACGAATAAATAAATAAAATAAATGAAATCAATTCCTATTCTTGTATAATATTTTATTTATTTTTTATATATATAAGACCAGCACCCAGGGGATGGCCCCTACTCATGCAGTGCATTGTGCTGGTACTAGGAAAATAGGTTATTGGAAGGAGGACAGAGGGAGTAGTGCTTATGGACGTTAGATTTAAATTTACTCATGTCGTAAGTGGCAGGAAATACTTTCGCTGGAAGATTATTCCACAACCGAACAGTGCGACCAAAGAACGAATTCTCCCTATAATGCGTTGTGCGATTTACTGGACAATCAACTGCAAAGGAATGCGCTCTACGAGAAATACGAGTACTATGTAAAAATATATGATTTTTAGGAATTAATTACTTAATTTCGTTATAGTACCGATAGAACAATGAAACACACGCCACATTGCGACAGTGCTCCATTGAGTTGGCCACCCTACCGTCATTGATGAGCATCTTCGCCATCTCCTGTACGCGGTCGAGAAGCTCTAAAATAGACTTTGAAACACCGGCCCATACATGAGAGTTGTATTCCATTTTGGGTCGGATATAGGCCTTGTAAATATTAAGGAGATCAGATGGAGTGAATTATTTCTTGCACCGTCTCAAAAACCTAAGGCACTTGAATGCTTCTTTCGACACTTGAAATATGTGATCATTCCCACGAACGTCACAGTGAATTCTCATGCCCAGAACATCAAGGGCATCTGATTCCTCAATATCCACATTACCCATTGACACAGATGACAGCACACCACCATGCCTGTGTGTAAAAAACAACATTGAGTCTTACGTGCATTCAAATCGCCCCTGTCAGCACGACCCCACTCGGAGACCTTCACCAGGTCACTTGTAAGTGTGACGTTCATATTCATCCTTCTTACCCCAACCTCCAAAAGGCTCGGTCTACGATCAAAAGAATATGAGTGACAAATGTTGCTGTCATCCGCAAAAGAGTAGATAGGATTAGAAGTGAGAAGAAGAAAGTCGTTAAGAAATATTAGAAAAAGAGTAGGAGAAAGAACAGAGCCTTGCGGTACCCCTGAGTTTACCCTGAACTCGTCGGATAAGACCCCACCTATAACCACTCTTATAGAGCGATCTCTGAGAAAACTCGATATAAATCGAGAGAAGTTACTACCGACACCAAAAGCATTAAGTTTCGAAATGAGAGCCTCGTGCCAAACTCTATCAAACGCCTTTGAGATATCCAGAACCACAACTTTACTCTCGCCAAAACCATGAATGGACTGGTTCCACTTCTCCGAGAGCAACGCCAGCAGGTCACCAGTAGAACGGCCCTTTCGGAAACCGTACTGACGATCGCTAAGTAAATCGTAGGATTCCAGATATCCCACAAGGTGGTGATTAATCATACTCTCCATAACCTTGGAGTGTGCGGAACAAACTGCTATTGGACGGTAGTTCTCAGGGTTACTAGCCTCGCCCTTTTTGGGGATTGGCGTTACATTAGCAAACTTCCAGCAAGATGAAAACATACCGGCGCGATATGACGCACTGAAGAGGTGAGCTAATGGACGCGCAAGCGTCGAAGAGCACTACTTCAGGACCAGTGCTGGTATGCCATGCGGCCCAGAAAACATGTTAACGTTGAGATTTGCAAGGACCCTTCTTACAGCACAAGCTCGAAAGAATATACTAGGCATAGTTAATGATACTCCTTCAAGTTCGGGCAGTGGTTGAACGCTCTCCGGCAAGAATTACTTGCAAGCATTTCAGCTAAAAGGTTTGCCTATTCAACCGGGTTCGTGAATGTGAGGTCTTTCTTTAAGAGAGCAGGAACCGAACTAGCGTTGTTCCTCAGCCTTTTAACGAATGACCAAAAGTTTTTACTTCCCCGCGGAAAAGTCAGAACTTTAGCCTTTTCGCGTCTAAGTACTGCAGCACATGAAGATCTCGCCTGTTTGCGAAGCAAATCAGTATGGGACCATTTGTTATTGCGCCAATTCCTGAACGCTTTCTCTATGGATCTGACTGCCAATTTACACGTCAGATTAAACCAAGATTTGTTTGGATGGGATGAAGATATCCATCCCTAGCCTTATTATATTCACCACCATTTCTGCCATGGCATCAACGTTTGAGTCCAGGAAACAAAGTTTCCAACTAAAATGCCCAAAAAAATCGTTGAGCTCAGCCCAACGAGCATCCTTGTAGTTAAAAATAGAGCGTTCCGTAGTCATGGGTGGAACATCGCGAAGAGCGGTGGACGAGAATGAGGCAGAAATTGTGCAATGATCCGAATTTCCGAGAGGTGCAAGAACCTCAACTACATACTTTTCAGGGTGTGTATTGAGGAAAAGGTCGAGGGTATTGTTCTGGTGCCCATCTACACACGATATATATGTAGGTACATTCACTAATTCCGCAAGGTGATTGTGCGCGGCAAATAACTCAGCGTATTGGCCTTCTGGAGCTGTACGGCCTGAATGGCGTAACCAATACGAATTATGAACATTGAAATCACCAGCAATAACAATTTCACTGTTCAAATAATTGGAAAGGATACTCGATATTGAGTCGGAAAGAGAGTCGAAGTCATATATGGTAACCTCTCGCGATCAAAAATGAAAGTGGTACATCTAGAGCGACTTGTGAGCTATCGGAAGAAAAATAATGAGCCTATTTGGGACGAACAGGCTTAAACGGGAGGCAGTGCTACGAAAATGAAAACGCTGAGGAGGAAAATACTCACATTGTGGGATTTTTTTAGCTATGGACTTTTCTTGGTTTTTATCGGGGCTTACCATCATTGCCATAATTACCTTTACTAATTTAAGAGTACTGCCGCCTGCATGTGTAAAGGTTCTTTTGTGATATTTTGGTTTTACATTTGAATTTACCGCACAGAAATCGAAATTTGTAGCAACTACAAGAACATTCGAAATTAATAATGAAATACTATAAAAGGTGTCGAATTGCGGTTAGTGAGTTCAGTTATCATTTGGCTGTCAATAAGTAAAGTCTTTTTAGGCGCAAATAAAGAGTGTTGTGAATGTGAATTTGCTGTATTAAGGCATAATGTATTAAAGTTACAGTGGAATTAATAAAAAAGAGACAAACTGTAAAACAATGACAAGCAGTGTTTTATTTTATTTTAGCGCGATGAGATTATAGCAAGAGAAATCTTTACCTCAAAAGCTTTTAAATCAAAGTTAAAAAACAATGTAAACTTCATATAATTATGTTCAAAAAATAAAATTTCTCTTTCTTTTTTATAGGAAGTATTCTTAATAAAAAAATTAAGTGTATGACAATTTGTTCATCAGAGATGATACCTTAGCAACAATGGTACTCTATTTTGTACTATTTTTTTTCATAAACAATTATGAATTTCAAAATCCCATATCTGATAAGATTGGAACAAGTTCTGCAATAACCAATATATTTACATATGTATGGCTATAAAATATATAACATATGTATATACATAAGTACATATAATTCATAATAATAACAAATTTTGGTAACATACATACATTTTTCCATTATTAGCAAAAACAATATTTATAGGCTTTGAAGTAAATAATTCAAAATTAATAACATAAAAGCAATTATCTTCTTTAATATTTCATAAGAAAACAAGTGGTCTCAAAATTTAGCAGTATAATATAATATATAACTTATATTTATTTTATATACTCCTGTACTAATTTCATCATCTTTTTTAATAGTCAAAATACAATATTTTTGGTGGTGAAATTCTTACTTTAGAAATTGTAGTTAAAATAACAAAATTGAAAGTAAAAAACAAAAACGCTAAAAACTGCAAAATCTGCGCAATTAACAGCAAAACTGATTTTTTAAACAAGAGACTTCAAAACTGCTCAATGCTTCAAAAAACTGAAAAATACAGATAAATCTGCACATTTGGCAACGCTGTTTGTAGTACCCCAAGGCTCTGTTCTTTCTCCAACTCTATTTCTAATATTTCTTAACGATTAATAACTGTTGATGAAACGTGGGTCCACCACTACACACCTGAAACCAAAAATCAATCGAAACAATGGGTGGTAGCTGGTGGAAGTGCTCCGAAGAAGGCGAAGATAGCGAAATCGGCTGGCAAGGTTATGGCCACTGTAATTTAGGATGCACACGGAATATTTCTCATCGATTATTTTGAAAAGGGATCCACAATCACAGGAGAGTATTATCGTGCATTATTGGATCAATTGGTTGATGCAATCAAGGAAAAACGACCAAATTTAAACAAGAAAAAAGACAACGCACCGGTTCACACAGCATTAGATACGATGCTAAAACTACGAGAAATCCACTTCGAATTGGTTGATCATCCACCTTATAGTCCAGATTTAGCCCCTAGTGACTTTTTCCTGATTCCAAACTTGAAAAAATGGGTCGCAGGAAAAAGATTCATCTCAAACGAAGAAGTAATTACCGAAACTAATGCATTTTTTGAGGAGTTCCCAAAATCGTATTATTCCGATGGTATAAAAAAGTTGGAAAATCGTCTTATCAAGTGTATTGAGCTAAAAGGAGACTATTTTGAGAAATGAATGGTTTTTGAAAAAAAAAATGTTTTTTTCCTACTTAGGTAGCTTCAATATCAATCCGCCCTCGTATATATTTTTTTCCTTTACTCCTCTTGGGAGCCTAGAGCTTCCACAAAGCATTTCCATCTTACACGATTTGCTGCTGTTGTCTTTGCCTCTACCCATGTAAGATTGTTTTGCCTTAGATTTTGTATAATTCTGCGGCGCCAGGTGTTTCTTGGTCGACCGCGGTTCATTGATACTTGAGGATTCCACTCAAGTGCCATCCTTGTAATACTACCGTGATTTTTCCTTAAGGTATGGCCGATCCATCTCCACTTTCATTGCCTTATCTGCTTCAGTATGGGCTCTTCGTTTGTTAAATTCCATAGATCTATGTTGCTTATGGTGTTAGGCCAGAATTTCTTGCATATGATTCTAAGGCACTTGTTAGTGAATACCTGTAGCTTTTGCGTGATGGTGTTAGACACAAGCCAGGTTTCACCGCCGTACAACAAAATTGACTTTACACATGCGTTAAATATTCTGAGCTTGGTTCGCCTGAATATGTATGAGCTTCTTCATACTGACTGTAATCGTCCGAATGCCGACCTTGCTTTGTTGAGCCTGCTGTTAACATCTATATCTGCACCGCCGTTTGTTGCCATTGTGATTCCGAGATAGCAGAAGCTATCTACATACTCTATTGGCTGGTCCTTTAGTATGATGTTTTTTTGTGAACAGACTTCGCTCATGATCTCATCGAGTACGATGGCGAAAAGTAGAGGTGAGAGTGGACATCCTTGCTTTACTCTAGCATTAGTATGAAATGCTTGGCTGATGCTCCCGTTGTGAAGAACCGAGAGTTCTGCATTTTCGTACATTGCTCGTATTATTCGTATCATTTTCTAGGGTACTCCTTTTCTTCTCTTTTCGGCCTGTAAGCCATCTTCGCCTGCAGCTTTATTATTTATTATTCTTCAAAGACCTATATCCGACCCAAATTGTAATGCAACTCTCATATATGATCCGGTGCTTCAAAGTCTATTTTGGAGCTTTTCTACCGCGTATAGGAGAGGGCTAAGGTCCTTATTAATGACGGTAGGGTAGCCAACTCTATCGATCCATTAGAGCTTCGTGGCGACGTGGCGTGTGTTTCAGTGTTCTATCGGTACTATAACGGAATGTGTTTTAACGAAATTAAGGAACTAATTCCTGGTAATCATATATTTTTACGTAGTTCTCGTATTTCTCGTAGAGCGCATTCCTTTGTAGTTGATTGTCCAGTGAACTGCACAGCGCATTATAGGGAGAATTCGCTCTTTGGTCGCACTGCTTACTCTATCCATCCTCCTTCCCACAATCTATTTTCCTAGTACCATGAGTAGGGGTTATCCCCTGAGTGCTGGTGTCAAGAGAAAAATAAACTCAGCGAGTACAGTTTATGTGAAGAGAGTTTATTGGTTTGAACTCTGTGTGAAGAGAGTTTATAAATAGAGTAAACTCGTGAAGTGAATCGTGAAGTAAAAACCAGTTTAGTTGGAGCTAACTCAGTAAGGAGAGTTAAGTGTGGATAACCTCTGGTTGAAAAGGTTGTGATAGAACCTAATTTATTACTACGATCGGGTTGAAAGATCTTTAGGTAGAAAGATCTGTCGAGTAATTGTTGTTGTTTACAAAGTTGTAAACAGACGGAGTAATTAAGAATAAAAAATTATGATTGCTTGTGAAAAGATTACAAGCAGTGGGCACAAAACTGTATCAATTAAAGGATTTTTAATTAAAAACTAAACTAAGATTTATTTTATTTTAAGTACAATCTATGAACTCATAAACACACGTTTTTTAAAAAGGTAAAATCTTAACCATATGTACTCGTATCTCCAACCTGTAATACAAGCGAATGTAAAGAGGTCTTCTGTTAACAGAGGAGTTAACAGAGAATTAAAACGAGCGCAAACCAAAAACTTGAACAAAACAACAACACAAAGATTTTTGGTAACAATAATAAAAAAATATCACTTTTGTCAGGCACGAAAAAAGGAAAAATAACATGCAGTAAAATTCAAAATAAAAATTCAAGTGTTAAAACAATTTTATATCTTCTCCTTTTTAATATAAAAATGGTATAACCAGGGTATTATAATCGATTACGCACACTGTTGTTGTTTTCTTTTTCTCCCTTTTTGTATTTCAACGGGGGTGGGATTTTATTCTTAATTTGTTTTTTTCTCTCTTTTTATATGTCACATACACTTTTAAATTTATTTTTTGATCACAAAAAAATGAAAATAAATACCTTTTTTATTACAATTAAAAATTCAAAATAAAATTAAACAAATCTGAGTCCAAAGCACCTGGAACTCGGGCAGATGAAGGATCTGAAAGTAAAAATATTTTCTTAGAAAATATTCCAAGGATTCGAGGGTTCGATATCCAGTTTGAAGGACCGACGGATCTGAAAGTAAAAATATTTTTATAGAAAATATTCCAAGCATTCGAGGGTTAGATATCCGGTTCGAAGGACCAAAATGCTTTTCCTTGAAATATTTCCTTCAGAAATTATTGGATATAGAAATAAAAAACGGGGTTAGTTGGGTTTTAAAATATAAATTAATTCATTATTAATTCGAGTGTTTTTTCAAACAAACGTACATACCGTACTCTTGGGCGTTTACAATGTAAGTGAGTTTACAGAAAGAGATGAAACAACATTAAAGCGCGAGATACAAAACTTGACGAAACACATAGATAAAATTATTAACGATAGTAAAAGGACGTTCACACTATGCGTGAAAGCATGTGAGTAGAATTTTTTTTCTAGATTTGGTATACTAAAATTTATTATGGCCGATAATATGCCTTTTGCCTGAATATTAACATTATAACAAGTAGACCAAATCACCCAAAAAGTAATGGAGCAAATTACCCAAACAGCAGGCAATAAAGATACTTCTGTCAAAGGCCCTCACTCGTCGGCCAGAGTGAAACAGACAAGGCGGTACAGAAACTGAAGAGCCGCACTCCCAATTATGTCTAGACTGGAGTCCATTCCACCCAACCAGCTGTCAGAGGCTAATAGGGAAAAATTGGAATGGGCGCGGAAAATCGTCCCACCAGAGAGGGTGCTAAGGCGCAAGACAACGGTGTGGATAAGTCCAAAGGTGCTGCTAAGACAGCACCAAAAAGGCAGAGGTCGGGCGAAAGCAAGGTGGCGACGGGGCAAGACCCCAAAAAGTCCAAGGTTCGGCTTCATTCGGGCGTAGCCAGGTTCTGTGGCGCGCTTGCGAAAGACGCCTTAGTCTGCGCTGTTATAATTCGAAGCATGCTGAAGGAACCATCACTCCAGCTAATTGGAAGGTGGCACTCGGCTTTGTTTCGATCATTCAGGAAGGTCTTTCCGGCTAACCCTGCCCTTTCCCGCATGTTAATGATGCAAGGGGTACCACGGTGATGTCAAGCTGGTAGCCTGTGAGGATCAACGCCCAGCGAATCTTTATAGGCTTGCCATTGAAGACCTTGAGGAACTTTGACCTGGAGCGCAGCTTTGTACTGTTGCTACAGACCAAATTCCTAATTCTTGTGCCATGCTGCCTGCAGACATCGCATATCCTGAGCAGATCTTGGATCTCATCAGGATGTCGAATGATGATTTGCCGGTAAGCGACTGGCGCTTTTCTAAAGTTGGGGAATCCTCTAATGGGTTAAGGGAGCCACTCATCATTTTAAATGAAGAGTCGCCCTCTTCTGCAGCACTTCTTCTCCGTTTCTGTAATGGGGGAGAAGATATTATTCTGGCCCAGGAACCTTGGGTTAACCACGGTAAAATCCTTTGACTCTATACTAATGGCTGCAGGCTGATAGTTCCTCCCGGCACGGGTAAGAAGAGAGCCTGTACCTTGATAAAAAATGACATTAATCATTTCCTTCTCAGCGGTAGCAGTGACACCCAACGGGCTGTCATATTGGATGATTTCCTACATGCCATATGAAGACTCGTTACCGCCTGACGATTGTTTAAGGAGGTTAATGGTGGAGGCGAAGCTGAAGAGAATAATGCAAGTTCTGATTGGTGCCGATGCGAACGCCCATCTCTTAATGTGTGGCAGTTCTAACACTAATGAAAGATGTGAGTCAATTTTTGAATTTCTCATGCAATGTGACTTGTCTATTTTGAACTCTGGTAACGAACCCACGTTCTATAATTCTGTCCTTAGGGAGGTTATTGATATTTTACGTTAGTCAGCGACTCTCATAGAGAGTGTTTTCGGGACTGGATGGTCTCTGACGACTGCTCCTTATCTGACCATGTATACATAACGTATGCCCTTCAAGGGATCCACAGTGGAGTTAGCGGACCCTGCCGTAATAGGAGGAACACTGACTGGGAGACCTTTAGGTATGTTTTCTCTGCGAGATTGGGTGATCTACTTGTCATCCATGACGTGGATAGTTTGGACAGGACGGTGGATAGACTTGCGGATACTTATATGGCAGCCACCAATAAGGCCTGCAGACGGAAAATCCCAAGGAGCAAGTCTAAGCCTAGGTGGTGGAGTCCCGATATAGCGGCCTTGAGGTGTGAGTGCCGAAGGGTGTTTAATGAGGCTAAGTTGACGAATGACTGGGCTGTTTATAGAGCTAAACTGCGGGAGTTTAAGGGAATGATAAGGAAGGCGAAGAGGCGCTCATTGAAGTCCTTTTGTGGTGAAATTCAGGAGTCCAGTTAAGTAGACTGCAAAGATTTCTCATGGGGACCGGCTATGTGGTAGGGTATGTACGGACTTCTTCCAATGAGGAGACCTTAAAGGTACTCCTTGGTGTTTTCGGGTAATTGCGAACGCGATTGCAGCTCCCCTCGTGGATGCAACTGCTCAGCAGGTTACTCTTAACTTAAGCGATGGCAACCTTCAATGGGCCATTGACTCTTTCGAAAGATACAAATCACCCGGTACGGATGACATCATAGCTGCTGACCTTTAGAAAACATCTGATATGGATATTCCTTGGCTGCGGACGATTTATCATGCTTGTCTTCAGTACTCTTATATCCCAATCAGGTGGAAGGGGGCGAGGGTCGTTTTTATTCTTAAAGCGGGGAAACCCTCTATTTCCACCGCGAAGGATCTCAAGCCTATAAGCTTAACATCTTTTCTTCTGAAGACCTTGGAGAGGATTCTGGACAACGAAATACGTTTTAAATACTTTCCTACGCTTCCCAATAGTGTTCTGCACGTCTACACAAGGGGTCGATCGACTGAGACTGCACTAAGTTCCTTAGTGGGATGTGTTGAGAAGGCTTTGGAGAACAAACTTTACACTCTAGCTGCATTTATCGACGTGGAGGGGGCTTCCAACAATGTCCATTCGACGGCGATTGTTGGAGCTCTCAGAGCGCGTAATGTGAGAGAATGTGCGGTGAAGTTTGTGCAGAGTCTTTTAACTGAGAGGGACTATTATTATTACTATTAATTTGATAAGCTATTTGAATAGAGGTACCCCACAAGGAGGGTCCTCTCGCCTTTGCTATGGAACATCGCTATAGAGTGGCTGTTGGCGAATGTGTGCGGTGTGGTTTTAGGGTCTTTGGTTATGCGGATGACCTGGCCATTTTAGTGTCGGGTATTGATCCACATACCCTCTCATCGAGGTGTAAACATGCCCTCAAACTTGTTATGGAATGGTGCTTGTCGTGCATTTTAACCGTCAACCCCCATAAAACGGAGTTTATGCTTTTTACCAGTTGATACAAGATACCTCCTGTATTTAATATGCCGAGACTTGGTGGTATTCAACTTTCCCTGTCCACTAAGGTAAAGTATTTAGGGGTCATTCTTGACCCCAAGCTTACCCGGAGAGAGAATGTAATAGATATGGTGAGGAAGGCGAATATAGCGCCTTACACTTGCAAAAGAGCCGTAGGTAGAATATGGGCACTTAGACCTGCCATCACCTACTGGCTTTATAGGACCGTGGTAGAACCAACTCTACGCTACGGTACTCATATCTGGTGGACGGAGCGCGCAGACAAGCTGCCGTCCTGGTAACCAGTGCACTCCGGTCTACTCTAACCAAGGCCTTATTTGCTATGCTTAACTGGCTCACACCGACCTTCTTCTCAGGCAGAGGGCTAAGTTGGTGGCGGTGAGGCTAAATGCCGCTAACTCTAGGCCAAATCTGAACTTTGGTCATGCTGCGATTATTGAGGGTCTCAGATATCTTCGTATCGATTACATGATCCCTCCGAACTTTCTCGATAGGAGATTTCACGTTGATATATCCACGAGGGAATTCTGGTCTTATGCACGGGAGTTTCCTCAAATTGCCCTTGAGGCTTATACCGACGGCTCTAAGATGCGGGGCAGAGTGGAAACGGTGTATTCATGAGAAATTTTTACACAAGACCGTCTTATAGGTTGCCTGATCACTGTAGTGTGTTTCAGGCAGAGATCATGGCCATACTGAAGGCTGTGCAGTGCTTGCTGGAGGGAGAGTTTCCCTCTGAGAATCTTCTGTTCCTTTCGGACAGTCGGGCTGCGATAGGGTGCCTCGCTAATGTCACCTCGACGTCTATCCTAGTCGACGAATGTCGCAGGTTTCTTATGGAAATCTTGGCTCATTCGAAGTTAACTCTTATATGGGTTCCGGGATACGGGGATATTGCCGGGAATTGCGTTGCTGACGAATTGGTCAGGATGTGTACTGAGTTTGATACATTCGGACAAGAGCCTATCATTGGTGTCCCAATTCCTAGGTTAAACTTTATATTCTCCGGTCAGTTTACAGTTAGTGTCATTAATATTCGGTTTTTAAGTTTATGTATGTCGACGCTCAACATTGTTGGTAGCATGAGAGCTCGTGCGTTATCGCCAGGCTTTGATGGACCGCCATCGACGAAAGGAGAACTATATGTCTTCTCTCCCTAAGTCGGGTGTCCATACACCGCACAATTGCGGTCCTGACGGGTCACTGTCTGATCGGGAGGCATGCCGATAGACTTGGCATTCCCTCGAATAATTCTTGTTTAATCCCCGGGTGGCATTTTTACATGTGGCATCACAATGGGCGAAATATCTGGCCTAAGTGGGACTCCTTCCCTTAAGGGGAGTCCACCACCTTACCTAACCTAACCTATTATACACCCGTCTTAGAACAGACAGATTGTTAGAACCTTGTTCAAAAAATACGAAGAAAGTAAATGGAAGATAAAAGAAAAGGAACCGAAAAGTATTGTTACAAAAATAAGATTGGGAAACTCTGCGTTTATTACATCGCTAAAATAAATAAACAAAAGCTGCAAGAACAACTATACGTGCTGTTTACAAATAACCAAATCTACAACAACAACCATTAGCAGAGACAAAGTAAATAAAAATAACATGGCAACAGCAATAATTAAGCAGCAAAGAAAACAAGTAACAGACAATCAACAACCAACAACAAATACTAAGAGCTGAAAAAGGTGGATGTTTACATACGCATGGCTATAAAAGAACTAAAAAGAAATTAAAAGAAAGAAATGGAATCTACCTGAAATATGGAGAGGTTCGAGAGCTTTCGATGGATTGTTTACTCAGCCATATAAAAAGCACATCGATGCGAACAACGATCAGTTTTCAAGTAAAGTTAACTCAGCGAATGTGTTATTGGTGTGAAGAGTGTTTATAAAGAGTAAACTCGTGAATCTAGTAGTGAAGTAAAAACAAGTTTGGTTGGAGCTAATTCAGTAAAGAGAGTTAAGTGTGGATAACCTCTAGTTGGAAAGGTTGTGATCGAACCTAATTATAACTACGATCGGGTTGGAAGATCTTTAAGTAGAAAGATCTGTCGAGTAATTATTGTTTTTTACAAGATTGTAAACAGATAGAGTAATTAAGAATAAAGATTGTTATTGCCTGTAAAAAGATTACAAGCAGTGGAGCACATAACTGTGTTGAATAAAAGATTTTGAATTAAAACCAAACACAACATTTATTTTATTTTAACTACAATCTACGAATTCATAAAAACACGTTTTTAAAAAAGGTAAAAACGTAACAGTATTATAATCAAAGAACTAGGAAGAGAAGAGAATTTGGAGTTGGAGAAAATATATTTTTTTTAAATCTTGCATTGCATAAGTGGATACCAGGAAAAATAATATTATTCCACAATACTCTAATATCTTATACAGTAAATTATACAGTAAAAAGTCTCATAGACGACAAAACCTATAGAAGAAATTCATTTCATTTAAAGCATAGAGAAATAAACATTGTTATAGAAAATAAAATAAAATAATGTTAAAATGAATGATAAAAATATTGTCAATTTATGCATAAGTAATCGAATTAAAAAACCAATTTATTTGTACAAAGCAATATAAAAAAAAAATATTATTTACAATTTGACATATCTTAACTGTAATTTTTAAATAGCTTATTCATTCCACTTTATAAAAGGGGAAGATTTATTATTTATACTATATTTAATTCAACTTGTTAATTTTAAATTTATATTTATCTATTGACCTATGAAATTTATATTGAAAAATTTTGTTATAATTGAAAAATAAAAATCAGATGTATTATAAAAATAAAAACTTAATAATATACTTTACAGAGGTCATAGGTGAGATTACGTAGAATTGAGAAAAATTGGTTTTTAACCTTGTATGCTATACTTGTAGAAAACTTTTACGCAACAAACCTAAACATTATAGCTCTTGTGGGGTACACAAATGCAGACAAAAACTCTATAATTTAAGCTTTAAGACAAGAAGAAACAATACAACCTAATAGGCATTTCACACTTATATACATCTACCATCAATTCATAAAGATGTTGAACGAGATGTTTTCTAAAACATTTGGTTCTACTCAACATTTTGCGTTAATTTTAGCGCCATCACTAGAAAATAGCAAAAAATTGTAGTAGCAGCACTGAAAATTAAAGTTTAATAAAGGGTAGTTTACACGATATTTTACTAGTACATAAAATGAAAGCAGCTGTTATAAAAGAGACCAATGGTGCGAGCAAAAATAAATTGCTTTTGTCTTTGCTTATTTTATTTATTTACATAAAAATACATCCCTGATCTAATGAAGTGTGTTGGTTTTTAAACAATTTTAAAAAACCAAGAGAGCCGTACGACTGCCAAATTTTCATCCGTATTTTCTCTCAATGTCGTACGCTCTTATTACATATTGTGTTTACGCGATACTATTCGGTCTGTTATTAACAAAAATTTGACATGTCGTACGATCTGTATTATCGTGTAAAGCCCCTTAATTACATTAAAGAAAATTAATTAAAAAATAAATTTTTATTAATTTTTTATATATGATATTTTTAAAAATTTTTCGAACTACTACTTTCATGTAGTATTTTCTGTTTTAATATTTATTGATAATGTTTTTAATATGTGCATAAACATACATATGAAGTACCAGATAGCATAATATTAGGGCGGAAAGAATGAATATTTGTTTTTTATTTTTATATGCTTTTTATTTATTTTGACAGCTAATGGTGGTATATATTAGATGTTGCAAATGTGAATGCATGTTTCACATTTTCAACATCTTCCATGCATTCATACAAAATGTATACATACACATATAAAAAAGGCTATAAGGATCAATTATTTGCTACACTTGATGTTACAGCTCACGGTAGTACATTGCCATGCAATCTTGAAGTCATTTACATGGATCCTGTTGGCTCTATGTCCGATTTACCTACAGGTCTAATAGAATACTTTGTAGCCACAATGAAGATTCTATGTTAGCTGATGATATTTCACAGTGGTGTTTTATTATTTTATTTATTTATTTTTTTTTTTTTTGTTAATACGCTGAAGGGTTAAGCATGCGCACTTTGGAGTGTTGCAGGATGAGGCGCGAAACTGTGTAGAAACGTCTTGCTTTCCTGTATACGTGCACGATTCTGGCAAAAAAGAAAGAAGCTTTATTTTTAGCGCGTGGTAATAAGTTCTTTTGGGCATAGGTGTGGATTTTGACAGCACTGTAAGAAAATTGGAAAGCAATGGTGTGGAGTGATAAAGAGTGGTTATGTGTTTACGTATAGAAGTAATGGTGCGTTAAACTAAAAAAATAGTGTACAAGAACTTTAATTTAAATATGATTTATTGCCAAATAATTTAAATTTGTATGACTATATTACTCCAATACCACAACGATTACCATTTTAAGTGATCGACAAGAAGCACTAAAGCGAAAACTAATAACACAACCAAAAACAATTTAATTGAAAAAATACAAAAGTGACAATCAAAACCAATCACATAAAGCTGCTTAGAGTACTAACAACCTAGCAAACATTTTTTCAATAAAATAGATACCATTACAAATACATATAGGAAAATTCCTCCAAAAATGAAGTAGATTTTGTTAAAACTACCAATAACATTTCAACATCATCCATAGCCAATTATTAGCAACAACATCAGCAGCATAATCCATAGCGATATATACAACATCACACCCACACCAAGACTCAACAGCAACAAGACTCATCATTCATGGCCAGTATACACCAACAACAACAGCAGCACCATCCACAGCCAGTGTACACCACAGCAGCATCATCCACAACCAATATACAGCAACAACAACATCAGCGTCATCCATAAGCAATACCAAGACTCAACAACAACAAGACTCACCATCCACAGCTAATATACAGCAATATCAATAGCAGCATAATCCATAGTAATATACAGCACATTACTCCCGCATCAATACCAAGACTGTAAGAAATATTATCCCAACATCATACATAGCCCTTATTGACAATACCAAAAACAAAAACTACAACTACCACTCAGCTACAAAAATAGCGTCAAGCCGTCAGATTTCGATACTGCACTGAACTTCACAATTCTTTATCGTACTGTGCTTCAGACTTCTTTATCGGACTGGTCGTAAGACTTCGATATTGTACTGAGCTTCAGACTTCTTTATCGCACTGTGTTTCAGACTTTTACGTCGGACTTTGTTATTGAACTGAGTTGCGAGCATTTATAGTATCCGGAGCGTCAATCAACCGTAGCATTCTGTTTCGGTGAGGTAGTAAAACTTTTTTATTTATATCAATAGCTTTAACCTATTAAATATTATATTTAATATTACTGTAGCCAATCTGAAGTTTTTTTTACCTTTTTATTCCCCTTTTTATTATTTTATATATATATTTTACATATCCATACATTTGATTATACCTATAAATCTATGTATATACATTTGATACTTTTTTATCTTAGTTTTATTGCGATATTAGTGTTAGGGTAACCGAGGTTTTCCGCCACCTAAATTAGAGTTAAACGTGGCGCTATATTTGTATATATATATATATATATATATATATATATATATATATATATATATATATATATATATATATACAAAAAAAGTATATTTATATATATCAATGTATATTTATATATATAAATGAATAATGATATATATAGGATAGTCCATTTATAAGTTTAAATTTAAAAATGCAATAAAACAAAAACGGTTTGAAATTTTGCCAAATTTATTTTTTTATTGTTGTGAAGTACAATTATTCAGGTTAAAAATGAAATAGTATTTGATACATGTGGCTGCCGCTGCTGGCCTTACAGTACCTTATTCGATCGGTCCAATTTTCTAGTACTTTTTCGAGTCTATGCTCAATTGTCTCTGGTTTGTCGGCATAATACTTGTGTTTAGCGGCGCCCCACAGAATATAGTCCAACGGTGTCAAATCGCAGCTTCTGGGCAACCAACTAGCATCACTAATTAAACGACCATCAAATGTTTGACGCAATAAATCGATTGTGGCATGAGATATGTGGCAAGTTGCACCATCCTGTTGAAACCCAACATCGTTCACATCAATAACATAAAGAGCGCACAAAAAATCGTTATCATGGTACGTTAGGTCTCCATTAACCGTAATTTTTGTGCCGTCCACATCCTCAAAGAAATATGGGCCAAAAATGCATTGGTGCATTGGCTTCAGTAAGACCAAGTTTATGTTTTTTGAGCCCAAAATACGGCAATTTTGCTTATTAACGTACCCATCAAGATGAAAATGAGCTTCATCCGAAAAGATGATTTTAAATGGTGATAACTTTCCAAGTAATCTTAACGTTACTCAAGCGTTTATATGAATATTTATTATATATATTGTTACGTTTTAACCTTTTTAAAGCGTTTGAGTTCATTCAAATAGCGTTTAAATCAAAAAAATACCGTTTTTATTTATTTGTTTTACTGTTATCTTTTATTTACTACACAATAACTTTTATAAAGTTTACAACAACTTAATATTCACTATACAGCATTTTTATTTCCGTTTTAACACGTCTTTATCTTACGACAGCCAAAATGATAACTAACTCACATGTAGGTAAAACAGCCTTTTATATACCTAATTGTCTGCATTTTAGAATGTGTCGGAAATATCGACCATCTTCTATTTCCATATCCGCTATTTCAAATGTAACGTAAAGATATTCTATGTGGCAGTGCTGCCAACTTGACATATACCAAAATTCCACAATGCAGTGTTGTATTTTTATTTTCGTAACAATATGTATTTATTATAGAAATATTTCCATATTTACAGTATTAAATGTTGTGAATTATATATATGTATATGGAGATATAATTGATTAAATGGCAATTGAAAAAAATGAAATTTTAAATTTGCATTTCTAAGGATATCAAAGCGGTAGGTTAAAGGTCGCAATTGTTTGCAGGGTCCATTTTTGGAGGAATTCTATTGTTACGACAGGAGATGCCAGCCTCTATTGACGGGAGTCATCCTGGTGTAACAGCTGCCGCAAGAATCCAGTGCGTGTAGAAGTGACGGTACATCAGTTTTCTCATTTTATTTTCTCTCCGGTATTTCTAGGTCTTCAGCTGGTATGATTTTTTTTTTTTTTGTATTGTTTGAGAGGTAAATTTAAGTTTCGGAAGACCGGCAAGAACCACCCCATCCGGCGAGCTACAGCCTGGCTTAAACGCGAGCATACCAGTGCTGCCGACGTATCCGTACCACGTATATTTGAAGTGTGATGATTCAACCATTACAATGACAAAATGACGCCCAAAGTATGAGGCCGCATGGGACCAATCCCTTATTACCATCTCAAATATCTCAACCTCTCGGGACTACACTACAAAGCACAAAAGCAACATGTTGAAACAATTTAAAAACTAACACAAAATATGTGTTTGGAGGTAAATAATAAAATCGACTTACCACCCGTTATCAGCGTAGGTAATAAAATGGATTTAGTGAATACAAAAGTGCACAATAATTTTTCAAGCTTAGTAATATCGGCTAAGAGAGCCAAGGTTTAGCTGAATTATTAGTTAAAATTGTAAATCAAATACTCAAAACAACTACTAGAAAAAAAAACTTACCATACATATTCCATGTTCCATGGCGATATTGAAATGCCTCGGTTGTATGTATAAAAATGCCACCGTTGTTAATACGAAAGCTGATGATAAAAATTCACAAAATTTACTTAAGGTCATCGTCATAAACGAAAGTGTTTTGCAGCAATTTAAAAACCAATTTTGTCAACAAGAAGAAGAAGTTTTAATGAATATTATTGGTAACATTTTAATATTTAGTTGTACTTGATTATAAATAATATATTATATTTAAATTCAATAAAATTAATTGCAATAAGTGGTAGTAAATAATGTATAAAGTTTATTACTAGTTCATTAGAAAATTCGGAATTAGTTTGTAAAGAATTAGTTTCCGTTTGGCTACAAAAAGAAATAATAGTAAATAAATCAGTTAAGCAAAGATATGTTTCTAATTTGATTTTGATATAAAACTTACAATTAATCTGCATGATCAGGTATATTTTTGCTTAAAACATTTTAAACTGATGTTGTTACTGATCTGAAGAAAAAATAAAACGAATTTAGCTTTTCACTTTACAAAAGTTGGTTGTCAAAATCAATGTATAGATGACCATTGAAATCCATCGGCTCAGCTTTAATCATTGCAGGATTTTCAAAAAGTTATATTATCATTATGAGCATCCAAAAAGGATAAAATGTAATTTTTACCAGCGCTCTCAAGAAGTGGCTCCTGTTATATTTGGCAAAGTATTAAACATATTTAAATCATCACTGGTTAAACTTTCTCTTAAAAAATCCATAAGCTTAATTGCACAATTCTAAGAGGCATAATCGGTTCTACTAAAGGTAGGTTGCTAGTTTAATAAATCATCATCTAAAACATTAAGTGGTTTAGCTACTTTAGGCTTGCGACAAATGTAAAAACAAAAAAAGTTAAGAATGTTTAAAAATTTCAAGTTCTTTTCTTTACTAATAAGCTTATATAGTACGGCTGCATTAATCGGCACAGATTAAATCATCATCTGAATCTTGATGTTTTCGCTTATCATCTTCATTATTTTATTTATTGATTAATATTAAGTCTATAGACAATATATCCTTACAGCCTAAAGACATTAAACAAAAGTATATACTTAAATTAAGAATTAAAATGTAAAATGATTTTCCTTTTTAAGAGACTATTACTTTCAGAAAGACTTATAATATTATAACATTTATTAAAGTTTGAACAAATTCTACGAAATGGGTCTTTATTTGAACATACAGATCTATGATAACTGAAACTTATCAGCTGAAAGTTCCGAGTAGGTCTGACTGGAACGGAAATGTTAACTTTACTAAGCAGGAATCAACATCACCACGAATGAGACCAAGCATAAAAGAAACACTAAGCATTATCCGACGACTTCTTAAAGTTGGTAGCTTAATAAGACCAAGCCTACTTTCATATGAATTCCAACCAAGGCCATGTAAACAAAATAATAAAAACTGCTTTTGTACAGACTCGATGCTGTTAATATGGACGGTATAGTATGGATCTCATATAATCGATCCATATTCAACTATTGATCGAACTAATGACGTGTATCATTGTTTCGTGATATAAGGAAACTGAAAACTCTTTGGACCAGCGCTTCATAAAACCAAGAACACCTTTCGCTTTGTTTACAGTTAGTGCAATACGATCACGAGAGCTTAGTCTTGTGACCAGCAAAATACCAAGATCTACTTTTTCAAGAACTGTACAATTTATATGATAGGTAGATTTCAATTCGTTTGTTCTGTAGAATGATTTTTTTATATTAAACTTTTTAATATTAAATTCCATTAAATTTATTTGACACCACATAAAAATTTTATCAATATCCGTCTGTAGCGAAATCTGATCATGAGGGGTACTCAAAGCCCTGCAAATTTTTACATCATCAGCATACATTAAAATTTTCGAATACGAAGTAACTGAAGGCAAATCATTTATAAATAAAATAAATAATATTGGGCCCAAATGGCTGCCTTGAGGAACACCGGAGGGAACTTCAAATTCTTGCGATAAAACATCTTTAAACTTTACTTGCTGTATTCTATTAGATAAATACGATCTCAGCCACTTCAGGTAGTAGCACTAAAGCCCATATAAGATAATTTGTGAATTAAAACCTCATGATTTACTTTATCAAACGCTTTAGAAAAATCCATGTAACGTTTGCTTCTTATCTAAAAAGCCATTATGTATCATAGAAGAATATTAGTTGTTGTGGAAGGTGATTTGAAAAAACCATGTTGACATGTACAAAGCAGCGAAGATATTTGGTGATAGAGGCTATCAGTTAAAATTTTTTCAAGAAGTTTAGGGATAGCATTAAGTTTTGCAATTCCTCTATAGTTTGATACCTCCGCTTTGCTACCACTTTTAAACAATGGAATTATAAATTATATTTTCCACACAGCTGATAAATAACATAATTCAATAGATTTGTTGAATATTTTGGTAAGTGGATAGCACAAGGATTCAGCTCAATTTTTTAAAACACAATTAGGTATTCCATCAGGACCAGATATGAAAGAGGATTTTAAAGATTTTTAATTGGATAAAACAGTTATGTAGTCAGTGGATAAGACATGTACATGCAGGTGAATGCGATATTTCAAACGAATATTGCAAGTTCGTGTTATATATATTCGTAGAATAAGTTGAGGCAAAGAATTTGGCAAACATATTACAAACAGGGAGTCATCATCAGTACTATAGGAATCAAATTTTAGACATTAAGGATAGTCAGATGCGTGAAGCTTAGAATTAATAAAGCTGTAAAATAATTTAGGATTAGTTTTCAATCTTAGTCTCATGCGAGCCATATAATTATTATATACCAATTTATTGATGTTATTGTAATCAGAGCGAGCAATTAAATATTTTCTGAAATCAATTATAGAGGCAGATTTTTTATAAATTTTGTAAAATTTATTCTTTCTATTTTTAGCTCTAGTTAAAAGGCTATTATTCCATGGTGGACCACTGTTATAACGACGAGTTATTTTGGAAACAGTTTCCGATAAGCGTTGGTGTAAAACAGAGTAAAAATTTAAAACAATTTCGTCAAAATTATTTCCAAAAACGAGCGAATTCCAATTAACATTACACAATAAATAATTCAGTTTTGTATAATCAGTGCGAGAAAAAGAGTAGACTTTATTATTTTTATGCACTCTACCATTTAGAGTATATTTACAAATGTCCGAATAAACATCGACATCTAAAGAGGGATGATGATGATCTTCATGATATGTAATTGGAGGTATTCTTCGTAAACATACGTCCATCGGCAAGTTACTGAAATTATTATTATTATTATTATTATTATTATTATTATTATTATTATTATTATTATTATTTATTATTATTATTATTATTATTATTATTATTATAATTATTATTATTTATTATTATTATTATTATTATTATTATTATTATTATTATTATTATTATTATTATTATTATTATTATTATTATTATTATTATTATTATTATTATTATTATTATTATTATTATTATTATTATTATTATTATTATTATTATTATTATTATTATTATTATTATTATTATTATTATTATTATTATTATTATTATTATTATTATTATTATTATTATTATTATTATTATTATTATTATTATTTATTATTATTATTATTATTATTATTATTATTATTATTATTATTATTATTATTATTATTATTATTATTATTATTATTATTATTATTATTATTATTATTATTATTATTATTATTATTATTATTATTATTATTATTATATTATTATTATTATTATTATTATTATTATTATTATTTATTATTATTATTATTATTATTATTATTATTATTATTATTATTATTATTATTATTATTATTATTATTATTATTATTATTATTATTATTATTTATTATTATTATTATTATTATTATTATTATTATTATTATTATTATTATTATTTATTATTATTATTATTATTATTATTATTATTATTATTATTATTATTATATTATTATTATTATTATTATTTATTATTATTATTATTATTATTATTATTATTATTATTATTATTATTATTATTATTATTATTATTTATTATTATTATTATTATTATTATTATTATTATTATTATTATTATTATTATTATTATTATTATTATTATTATTATTATTATTATTATTATTATTATTATTATTATTATTATTATTATTATTATTATTATTATTATTATTATTATTATTATTATTATTATTATTATTATTATTATTATTATTATTATTATTATTATTATTATTATTATTATTATTATTATTATTATTATTATTATATTATTATTTATTATTATTATTATTATTATTATTATTATTATTATTATTATTATTATTATTATTATTATTATTATTATTATTATTATTATTATTATTATTATTATTATTATTATTATTATTATTATTATTATTATTATTATTATTATTATTATTATTATTATTATTATTATTATTATTATTATTATTATTATTATTATTATTATTATTATTATTATTATTATTATTATTATTATTATTATTATTATTATTATTATTATTATTATTATTATTATTATTATTTATTATTATTATTATTATTATTATTATTATTATTATTATTATTATTATTATTATTATTATTATTATTATTATTATTATTATTATTATTATTATTATTATTATTATTATTATTATTATTATTATTATTATTATTATTATTATTTATTATTTATTATTATTATTATTATTATTATTATTATTATTATTATTATTATTATTATTATTATTATTATTATTATTATTATTATTATTATTATTATTATTATTATTATTATTATTATTATTATTATTATTATTATTATTATTATTATTATTATTATTATTATTATTATTATTATTATTATTATTATTATTATTATTATTATTATTATTATTATTATTATATTATTATTATTATTATTATTATTATTATTATTATTATTATTATTATTATTATTATTATTATTATTATTATTATTATTATTATTATTATTATTATTATTATTATTATTATTATTATTATTATTATTATTATTATTATTATTATTATTATATTATTATTATTATTATTATTATTATTATTATTATTATTATTATTATATTATTATTATTATTATTATTATTATTATTATTATTATTATTATTATTATTATTATTATTATTATTATTATTATTATTATTATTATTATTATTATTATTATTATATTATTATTATTATTATTATTATTATTATTATTATTATTATTATTATTATTATTATTATTATTATTATTATTATTATTATTATTATTATTATTATTATTATTATTATTATTATTATTATTATTATTATTATTATTATTATTATTATTATTATTATTATTATTATTATTATTATTATTATTATTATTATTATTATTATTATTATTATTATTATTATTATTATTATTATTATTATTATTATTATTATTATTATTATTATTATTATTATTATTATTATTATTATTATTATTATTATTATTATTATTATTATTATTATTATTATTATGATTATTATTATTATTATTATTATTATTATTATTATTATTATTATTATTATTATTATTATTATTATTATTATTATTATTATTATTATTATTATTATTATTATTATTATTATTATTATTATTATTATTATTATTATTATTATTATTATTATTATTATTATTATTATTATTATTATTATTATTATTATTATTTATTATTATTATTATTATTATTATTATTATTATTATTATTATTATTATTATTATTATTATTATTATTATTATTATTATTATTATTATTATTATTATTATTATTATTATTATTATTATTATTATTATTATTATTATTATTATTATTATTATTATTATTATTATTATTATTATTATTATTATTATTATTATTATTATTATTATTATTATTATTATTATTATTATTATTATTATTATTATTATTATTATTATTATTATTATTATTATTATTATTATTATTATTATTATTATTATTATTATTATTATTATTATTATTATTATTATTATTATTATTATTATTATTATTATTATTATTATTATTATTATTATTATTATTATATTATTATTATTATTATTATTATTATTATTATTATTATTATTATTATTATTATTATTATTATTATTATTATTATTATTATTATTATTATTATTATTATTATTATTATATTATTATTATTATTATTATTATTATTATTATTATTATTATTATTATTATTATTATTATTATTATTATTATTATTATTATTATTATTATTTATTATTATTATTATTATTATTATTATTATTATTATTATTATTATTATTATTATTATTATTATTATTATTATTATTATTATTATTATTATTATTATTATTATTATTATTATTATTATTATTATTATTATTATTATTATTATTATTATTATTATTATTATTATTATTATTATTATTATTATTATTATTATTATTATTATTATTATTATTATTATTATTATTATTATTATTATTATTATTATTATTATTATTATTATTATTATTATTATTATTATTATTATTATTATTATTATTATTATTATTATTATTTATTATTATTATTATTATTATTATTATTATTATATTATTATTATTATTATTATTATTATTATTATTATTATTATTATATTATT